>JBBPBX010024324.1:0-13942 GCA_038048925.1 Garcialebias charrua | reverse complement strand
GGATTTCTGCCTGACTTGAGTTGTGCCTCTTACAGAGTTTCAGTTGTTTTCTGTGCTGTAAAAAGGTGTAAGGATGAAAATGCCTGAACTGCATACAGTTTGAAGATATTCAAAGCTAAATGAGGACTACACTCAGTGTTGAAATGACATATTGCTCAGTGGGATGCTGAGGTAGTCAGCAGCCACTACAGGAACTACAAGCTTACCGGTATTAGTACACTAAATACAAAGGAAAGTAATCAGACATACATTAACATAATTAACACATGTGTTGCTATATACAATATACATAAATAATAGGTGTAGTGCTCAGAGACTGAAGCCATGTGATCTACGTTCCCACCCTCATCTATGGTCATGAGCTTTGGGTTATGACCGAAAGAACAAGATCTCGGATACAAGCGGCTGAAATGAGTTTTCTCCGCAGGGTGGCTGGACTCTCCCTTAGAGATAGGGTGAGAAGCTCAGTCATCCGGGAGGGACTCGGAGTAGAGCCGCTGCTTCTCCACATCGAGAGGAGCCAGTTGAGGTGGCTCGGGCATCTGGTTAGGATGCCTCCTGGACGCCTCCCTGGTGAGGTGTTCCGGGCATGTCCCACCGGGAGGAGGCCCAGAGGAAGACCCAGGACACGCTGGAGGGACTATGTTTCTCGGCTGGCCTGGGAACGCCTTGGGATTCCCCCAGAGGAGCTGCTCCAAGTGGCTGGGGAGAGGGAAGTCTGGGCCTCCCTACTTAGGCTGCTACCCCCGCGACCCGACCCCGGATAAGCGGAAGAAGATGGATGGATGGATGGATGGATGGATGAATTTTATTTATAATGCACTTTTCATAATAATAAAAATCTCAAAGTGCCTCCACTGACATGCCCAGTCATTTCAGCAGACCTGGTCTGTGTCAGTGTTTACACCACAAATAATTTTAATAATTACAAGTCACTGGGAGAGCTGGTCCAATTTATGAACAGCTGGGTAGATGATTTGGACATTTTTAAAGCCCCCGGATTGTAAATACGTTGAAGGTACGTTGTTCTTGGCTCCTTAATTTTACATAAATTATTAATGTGCATTCTTTCAGAATCAGTCAACCTTCTGTATGCTATGAGTATTAAAAATTGTGAACACTTGATTGTTAAAGTATGTTTTTAACTGATTTACAAAGCTTCAAGTTGAAACAGTTAATTGCCTTATTTTTAATGACTTGAGCTTGTCTAATGTAGACTTTAAATCTTGATTGTATTACTTTATTTAGCCACTGTATATATATTATATGTATTAAAATACATATGTATCTATAATATATATGTATATATTATAGACTTATGTTTCTGCCTTTTCGTTCATCATTTTAATTGTGTGTTCACAGGTTGCGCGCTCTCAGACTCTGAGCCACCAGAACACCGTGGGTCAAACTAAGTAACAGTGTGTCTACACACAGTGTAAACAAAATGGAGTGTGAATCAAGAGGGTGACTCACAAAAGACCTGCATTAAAATACAGCTAGCAGTACAAAAATTAAAAAATTAAATCATGTGGTTTCATCATAAACACCAACTCCTGAACTTGGAGCATCTTCTGATGGACTCGGTGTGATCGCTGCTGCCTGGAGAAAGTTCCCTCACAGATACAAGACATGCAGCATGCAGCAGCTGTGGAGGCAGGAGATGAAGTTCACCTGAAGAAGCATCGTCCACACACTGCACAGGTACACAATCAAACCACTGTGACCTTGTGTGGACCCACACAGACATGGCTGGACATCTACAGAAAGCACGGAGCTTCCTAAAGATATTTCTCAGAGCTTGTTCTCCAGCTCCAAGGGAGACATAATTATGTAAAACATGCTGTTCACTTATATTTGCACATTTTTTTGTAGCAATTTTTCTATTAAATGCATTACCTCACACAATGTTCATCATGTTTGTTACTAGAAATGTTTAATGACATCAAATGTTTACTTCAAAATGGGATCTGTTTCATCACATGCATATTTCTTACCTGAAATTCATTCATTCAACCTTTATTCCATCCATCCATCCATTGTCTTCCGCCTATCCGGGGTCGGGTCGCGGGGGTAGCAGCCTAAGTAAGGAGGCCCAGACTTCCCTCTCCCCAGCCACTTGGAGCAGCTCCTCTGGGGGAATCCCAAGGCGTTCCCAGGCCAGCCGAGAAACATAGTCCCTCCAGCGTGTCCTGGGTCTTCCTCTGGGTCTCCTCCCGGTGGGACATGCCCGGAACACCTCACCAGGGAGGCGTCCAGGAGGCATCCTAACCAGATGCCCGAGCCACCTCAACTGGCTCCTCTCGATGTGGAGAAGCAGCGGCTCTACTCCGAGTCCCTCCCGGATGACTGAGCTTCTCACCCTATCTCTAAGGGAGAGTCCAGACACCCTGCGGAGAAAACTCATTTCAGCCGCTTGTATCCGAGATCTCGTTCTTTCGGTCACAACCCAAAGCTCATGACCATAGATGAGGGTGGGAACGTAGATCGATCGGTAAATTGAGAGCTTTGCCTTTTGACTCAGCTCTCTCTTCACCACGACAGACCGGTACAGCACCCGCTTCACTGCGGACGCTGCACCTATCCGCCTATCGATCTCACGCTCCAGTTTTCCCTCATTCGTGAACAAGACCCCAAGATACTTAAACTCCTCCACTTGGGGCAGGACCTCCTCCCCGACCCGGAGAGGGCACGCTACCCTTTTCCGGCTCAAGACCATGGCCTCGGATTTGGAGGAACTGATCCTCATCCCGGCCGCATCACACTCTGCTGCAAACCGCTCCAGTAAAAGCTGTAGATCACGACCTGATGAAGCCAATAGGACCATATCATCTGCAAAAAGCAGAGAAGCAATCCAAAGACCACCAAAACAGATCTCCTCAACACCTTGGATGCACCTAGAAATTCTGTCCATAAAAGTTATGAACAGAATCGGTGACAAAGGGCAACATTGGCGGAGTCCAACTCTCACTGGAAACCAGCCTGACTTACTGCCGGCAATGCGGACCAAGCTCTCACACCGGTCATACACGGACCTAACAGCCCGTATCAAAGGGCCTGGTACCCCATACTCAAGGAGTACCCCCCACAGAACCCCACGAGGGACGCGGTCGAATGCCTTCTCCAAGTCCACAAAGCACATGAAACTCAAATGCAAACGCAAACTCCCACGCACCCTCCAGGATCCTGCTGAGGGTGTAGAGCTGGTCCAGTGTTCCACGACCAAGACGAAAACCACACTGCTCCTCCTGAATCCAAGGTTCAACTATCCGACGGACCCTCCTCTCCAGAACCGGTGAATAGACCTTACCAGGGAGGCTTAAGTGTATGATCCCCCTATAGTTGGAACACACCCTACGGTTCCCCTTTTTGAATAGGGGAACCACCACCCCAGTCTGCCAATCCAAGGGAACTGCCCCCGATGTCCACGCGATATTACAGAGTTGCGTAAGCCAACACAACCCCACAACATCCAGAGCCCTAAGGAACTCCGGGGCGAATCTCATCCACCCCTGGAGCCTTGCCACCGCGGAGCTTTTTAACCACCTCGGTGACCTCAGCACCAGAGATTGGAGAGCCCGACCCAAAGTCCCCAGGCTCCGCTTCCTCAGTGGAAGACATGCCAGTAGGATTGAGGAGGTCTTCGAAGTACTCCGCCCACCGACTCACAACATCCCGAGTTGAGGTCAACAGCACGCCATCCCCACCATAAATGGTGTTGGTCGCGTACCGCTTTCCCCCCCTGAGACGCCGGATGGTGGACCAGAATCGCCTCGAAGCCGTACGGAAGTCATTCTCCATGGCCTCTCCGAACTCCTCCCACGCCCGAGTTTTTGCCTCAGCAACCACCCGAGCCGCATGCCGCTTGGACTGCCGGTACCTATCAGCTGCTTCCGGGGTCCCACAGGCCAAAAAGGCCCAATAGGACTCCTTCTTCAGCCTGACAGCATCCCTCACCGCCGGTGTCCACCACCGGGTTCGAGGGTTGCCACCACGACAGGCACCAACAACCTTGCGGCCACAGCTCCGATAAGCTACCTCGACAATAGAGGCGCGGAACATGGCCCACTCTGACTCATTGTCCCCCGACTCCCTCGGAACGTGTTCAAAGCTCTCCCGGAGGTGGGAGTTAAAGCTTTGTCTTACAGGAGTCTCTGCCAGACGTTCCCAACAGACCCTCACAATACGTTTGGGTCTGCCAGGTCTGACCGGCATCCTCCCCCACCATCGGAGCCAACTCACCACCAGGTAGTGGTCAGTGGACAGCTCCGCCCCTCTCTTCACCCGAGTGTCCAGGACATGCGGCCGCAGATCAGATGAGACGACAACAAAGTCGATCATCGAACTGCGACCTAGGGTGTCCTGGTGCCAAGAGCACATATGTACACCCTTATGCCTGAACATGGTGTTCGTTATGGACAATCCATGATGAGCACAGAAGTTCAATAACAGAACACCACTCGGGTTCAGATCAGGGGGGCCATTCCTCCCAACCACACCCCTCCAGGTCTCACTGTCATTGCCCACGTGAGCGTTGAAGTCCCCCAGTAGAACAAGGGAGTCCCCAGGAGGCGCACTCTCCAATACCCCCTCCAAGGACTCCAAAAAGGGTGGGTAATCTGCGCTGCCGTTTGGCGCATAGGCACAAACAACAGTCAGAGCCCGTCCCCCCACACGTAGGCGAAGGGAGGCTACCCTCTCGTTCACCGGGGTGAACCCCAACGTACAGGCACCAAGATGGGGGGCAACAAGTATGCCCACTCCTGCTCGGCGCCTCTCACCAGGGGCAACTCCAGAGTGGAAGAGTGTCCAACCCCTCTCAAGGAAACTGGTTCCAGAGCCATGCGTTGAGGTGAGTCTGACTATTTCTAGCCGGAACCTCTCAACCTCACACACCAGCTCAGGTTCCTTCCCCAGCAGAGAGGTGACATTCCACGTTCCAATGGCTTTTGTAGCCGAGGATCAGACTGCCAGGGTCCCCGCCCTCGGCCACCACCCATCCCACATTGCACCCGACCCCTTTGGCCCCTCCCGCAGGTGGTGAGCCCATGGAAAGGGGGACCCACATGTCCTCTTCGGGCTCCATGAATACCGGTAAAAGCCCGGCCACCAGGCGCTCGGCAGCGTGTCCCACTTCCGGGCCCGGTTCCAGAGTGGGGCCCCGGTGACCCGCGTCCGGGCGAGGGAACATTTAGTAGATTAGTTGTACTCATCATTGGGGTCTTTGGGCTGCACTTTGTCTGGTCCCTCACTTAGGACCTGTCTGCCTTGGGTGACCCTTCTAGGGGCATGAAGCCCCTGACAGCATAGCTCCTAGGATCATTGGGACACTCAAACCCCTCCACCACGGTAAGGTGACAGCCCAGGGAGGGGCATTCAACCTTTATTTGGACATGTTAATCCCTGTTAATGAAATATGTTAATACATGTACATCAAATGTTTACTACAAATGTGATCAATTTCATCATGTTAACATACGGTATATAACTGGTACAGTTCTGTGTAACATTCTGTATTTGTTTCTCATGCAACCAGTCACTCTTTCCACAAGAATTCTAAGGTGAGCTTGGGTGTTTTTAACATCCTTAACATCCAGATGACATCTTCCTTTAGTGAATGATGGGATTTTAACCTCAGCAGCACATCATTCATTTATACTTTTGTTGGCTGTAACTGGGACCATGTGTTCACAGTTTCGTTCCACGTCACGTACAACATGTGATGCAAATGACAATAAAGAACCTTGACCTTGATTCCCACACTGTCTTTTAAGGTGCAGTCTGCAGTTTCTGTAGTGCAGTCTGTAAGTTTTCTAAAAATATATTTTTTAACATATTTCTTCACTCTGTCACTATCCAACTCATTCTCACTCCCTACTCGTCATATATTGATGATAAGGGTCAGTGTCCCTCCGCGTTGCATACTTGATGCGTCGGGTCGCCCCTTCTCATCATTGGTGTGCAGGGTAATGTTAAGTTGTGATCTTCTCTTCCGGTTTGGATAGTGAAGCACTTTCATATTTACTTATTTTTTATGAACAGGAATGATTTTTCTGGCAAAATTTAAACCTTAAGCCTAACCTTATAACAAACCCTAAACTTAACCATTCACCTTTTATTTGACCCTTGAACCCCAAACAAACCAATGAGAGCACCCTGCACACCAAAAATGACGAGAAGGGGCGACCCGACGCATCAAGTATGTGACGCGGAGGGACCCTGACCCTTATCATCGATATATGACGAGTAGGGAGTGAGAACATGTTGCACTATCTCATGACAGACTGATGTTAGACAAAGTAATCTTTGAAAAAACTATATTCCCCTTGCTTCTCCAGGTGTTACTAAAAGCATTTCTAAAAAGCCACAAAGACCCGCCGTTAACCAGCCAATAAAAACAGAGCTTGAATTTCAGCAGAGCAAGGGGGAGCAGAGCCATATATGGCTCTGAGGGGGAGGGATCAGAATGCTTTCCCTGTTGAAAATCTTTCTAAGTGCTAGAAAGTTAATTCTCAATAGTCCAGGTATCAAATCCGCTCATTCTCAATCAGTTCATCTGGACAGTTTCTTTTTAGCAGAAACGTTTCACCCTCACTCCAGAGGGCTTCCTCAGTCAGAGTAGTCCAAAGCACACTGAAGTTAACCCACCTAACCCACCCACCTAAGTGCTGCATTCTACAGAAACTGCAGACTGCACCTTTAATATCAAAGCCTCTGTCAGCTAACACAACGTCCCTGGGTAATAATTTGAGAGAAGGCCACAGCTTCTGTTATGAGCTTGTCTGATGCACATCCATCCCTTGGAAAGAAAAGAAAGGCACAGGTATTAAACAGTTTTATGTGACACATTAAAAATATGACAAAGATGTTGAACAGGACACATTAAAGAGGAACTTACCCCAAAATAAACTTTTTCTATCTGATAAACTCTCTAGAATGTGTAAAATGTTGTATAGCACTATGTCTGTGTTAATTTTCATGTTTTTGTGCGTATTTGTTTAAATCGGCAATATTGGGTCTAAAAACGTGTTTACACTAATCCTATGGGTTGAACTGTTGTACTGCAGCCTAATTTTCTTATTGGTCAACGACCGTTCACTCTGACGTATCTTGTACACTCTGTCGTCACAGCCTCTGCTGCGTGAATATAAAAGATTCAAGCAGAGCCACTCCCCTGCAGAGATCGGGAGTTGGGTTAGCGATAGCAACGTAGCATTAGCATTGTGAGTGTGATGTTTTACTGCACGCTTAATAAACATACTGTTTTGGAGCTGACGTCGCTTTTTTGCTTACACCGCACGATACACTTTTTCATACAGCACAACCCTTCATTGCTCCGTTCTCTGCACTTTTCCTTAATGTCCACGCGCTTGCCGCACACTCTCTCGCGGTGCGTTCACTGACAGTCTGTAACATAAATGCACAAGCACTGCTGATCGATATCATTTTCAGATTAGCATTATATTTATTGCTCCAAGTCTCTCTCTGCTTCTGGTGAGGGAGGGGGTGAAAAGTCCTCCACCTCACTAACGTAACTCTCCATGTTGCATAAATTATGCTAATGCTAGCTGCATGTCAAGGTCTCACGTCTAGGCCTCACCTCCTCCTCCTTTGGGCAGTGCCTCTAGGCACACCCACATTGTTGCATTTTTTAAATCTTGTCTTGGGGTGGAGCTATTCATTCAACCTTTATTTATACAGGCTAGCCTCGTTGAGCCACGGGGACTCATTTACAAGAGGGACCTGTCTCACTCACACCCAGGGTCAATTTAGAGTCACCAATCAGCCTAACATGCATGTTTTTGGACTGTGGGAGGAAACCGGAGCACCCGGAGAAAGCCCGCGCATGCACGGAGAGAACATGCAAACTCCACCTAGAAAGGCCCCCGGACCGGGATTTGAACCGGGGACCTGCTCTCTGAGAGGCAGCAGCTCTACCAGTTGTGCCACTGTGCTGCCGTTTCCCACCGTGCTGCCATTAGCTATAGTTTCACAGTGGGGTAAGTTCCTCTTTAATGTTAGTAGAACCTTTGAAATTGTAAGTTTTTTTATGCTGGCAGCATGGGCGCAACTACCGTATTTTCCGGAATATAGGTCGCAGCTTTTTTCCTAATTTGCATGCCCTGCAACCCATAGAGAGGTGAGAGTTATTTATGGATTTTTCCCCATATTTTTAGACTAATTTTTGGTTCAGATGTGACCGTTTTTCATTTTGGCAGAAAATTGTACAGTACCACTTTTGTCCGCTAGGGGACACTTCCAGAGAGTCCACCGACCGTTTCCAGCTCATGTGTCCGAAAAAAAAGCCTCCTCTGCTCGGACTGACTCTGTCGCTGCCCGGGCTCCTGCTCTGGAGGTAACTACTGTTAGCTCTGTGTTTGTTAGCTGTTTGTTAGCAAGATAAGTCAAGAACCACTCGGCGGATTTTTATGAAACTTACAGAATGTAATCACTGTATGGACATTTACAAGTGACCAGCTTTATGAGATGTTTGAGATAAAAAAAGAAGATATTTTTAGCTTTGTTGTTAGCGGTTAGCTACCGTAAACAGATACCTACTATTTAGATAAATAGCTCATAAACCACTCGTCTGATATTTTTTCTGCTCACAGAGTGTAATTATATGGGTTTTATTTACAAACTTTTGCCTTGTATGAAACATTTGACATAAAATTCGATTTTTAATTTGTTTTTTAGAGACAGAATCGTCTCGTGTTAGCTTCGGTTTATTTCCGTGTATATTTTAGCAAATAGCTAATAAACCACTCGGCTAATAAACCACTAACCCTTGTGCTATAATGTCAGCGATAATTTTTAGCAAACAAATACATGTAATTGTTTTTACTGTGTTAATCTTCTTAAAAGCCTTGCTGTGAGCTCCTGTGGCAGACATTTGCAACAGCGCTAAACACTCTGTCCATATTTCCGGGTCTCAGCGGTGACGCGTCACGTCAGCGGTGGATGATGCGTTACGTCGGCGGTGACGTAGGTGTGACCTATATTTAGGTGCGACCTGTTAATGGATTTTTCCAATTTTTTGGCAATAATTGGACAAAACAACCTATATTCCGGTGCGACCTATATTACGGAAAATACGGTACATATTTTTGAGGTGGATGCGAAAACATCAACGACCCCCCCCCGCTCCTTTTACCTGCCGCCTCATACAGCTTTCCTCCCTTAGTCATGCACTTAGAAAATACAGTAGCAATATTACAGATTTTTTTATGTTACATATTATATCAGGTGATCGTTTCAATCATAAACAAATAAGAAGGTTAATACAGTACTGTACAACTATATAGCAGTAGTGGTAATCAGTGCTCAACATTTTATGCAGTGAAAATATGAAATCTTAACAGCCTGGAGTCCATTTCAGAGTTTTAGTCAAGTTTACCAGTAATTAGAGAGACAGGTAGGAAGGTACTTGGTGTGTCATCTGGACAGAGAATGGATGATAAGGAAACCTGGTGGTGGAATAGTGAAGTGCAGGACGCCATTCAAAGAAAGAGATTAGCCAAGAAGAAATATGACAGTGAGAGGACTGAAGAGAGGAGACAGGAATATAAGGAGATGGGACATAGAGCAAAGAGGGAAGTAGCTAAGGCAAAGCAGAGGGCGTACAATGAGTTGTATGGGAGACTGGACACTAAAGAGGGCGAGAAGGACTTGTACCGATTGGCAAGACAGAGGGATCAGGCTGGAAAGGATGTGCAACAGGTTAGGCTTATTAAAGATGGGAATGGGAATGTTCTAACAAGTGAGGAGAGTGTGATGGGAAGATGGAAGGATTACTTTGAGGAGCTAATGAATGAAGAGAATGAAAGAGAAAGAAGAGTGGAGGTCATAGAAACTGTGGACCAGGAAGTGGGAAAGATTAGTGAGGGTGAAGTCCGGAAAGCTTTGAAAAGAATGAAGAAGGGGAAGGCAGTAGGACCTGATGACATACCAGTGGAGGTTTGGAAATGTCTTGGAGAGATGGCAGTGAGGTTTTTGACTCAAATATTTAATGGAATATTTGAGGGTGAGAAAATGCCTGAAGAATGGAGAAGAAGTGTGCTGGTGCCCATTTTTAAGAACAAGGGTGATGTACAGAGTTATAGCAACTAGGGCTGGGCCATATCATATCGTCCACGATAATACCGGTAAAAACGGCTTGCCCGGGCAAAAAAATGATATCATGATATGTTAATTTCATGACGTAATACGTCAGAACACCCCGCCCCCTTAACAACCGAGCCGACAAAACAGAACTGCGCACCTCCCTCCACCAGTCTACGTGCATTATTTGCTGGCTAAAATGCTAAAAAAAAAAAAAACCTCGTGTCTCAGGCAGCTTCTCCCTTCTCCCTCTCTGTGCTTGCGCGCAAGCACAGAGAGCTCAAATGTCTCCTCCTCCCCCGCTCACCCCCGCTCCGACCCGCTCTGCAGCCGTTGCGCGTGCTGCCGGTTGCAGCCTCGCTGTTATCTCAAACACGCGCGGCTCAGCTGTCTATTAGGCTGAGTTCAGACTTGCGCTTTTGTCCGCAGGCTGGAGCGCGCGCGCGCTGCGCGTGCACTGTGCCGTGCGGCGAAATGCGTTTATAGTGTCGCCTCTGTGTTTATGGTTGTCGCACGGCGGGGCATGGCAAAGTGCTGTTCTTTTACGGACCAGCAGGAGGCAGTACCCTCTAAAACCTGTGCATATGTTGCAAGATAGGTGTAGAAGAAGAAATCTACCGTAGAAGAAGAACTGTTTGAAATCACACAACAAAAACAAATAGCTTTCCGCTCGCGTGCTGAACTGTTGTCTTTATTTGTGGCTTTAATTAGTTTAGTTTAGTTTATTCATTCATTTTATACAAATAAAACAATACAACATTTCACATCAAATAAAAATACAACACATAAATAAAATGAAGGGTGGCAGTAAGAAGAAAAAATCTTATTTTTAACTGCCCCCTCTTACATCCCATCAAATCAAACAACAATCAACTAACCAATAAAAAAACAAAAAACAAGTTGCCAAAAAAAATATCGAACTACAAATCAACATACACAAATATAGTTCATTTATATCTTTGCAATAGTCCACCTTTTATCATTTTCTTAAATGTAATCATTGTTGCTGCATTTTTGACTTCAGTCTCCAAAACATTCCATAAGCCAATTCCTTGAATCGTGGTTGACCGACCCTTTAAACTTGTCCTGTATTGTGGTTTAATAAATACTTCTATTCCCTTAAGATTATAACAGCTTCGCCGTTTAACAAAATGCATTTGGATATTTACAGGCAATTGATTTTTATGAGCTCTATACATAACTAACAAGATATTATAATCCACCAAGTCCTGGAACTTCAACAATTTCAGTTGATCAAATAAGGTGTTAGATGGGTGACGATAATGTTTTCCTGTAATTATTCTAACAGCTCTTTTTTGTAGCAAAAAAATGGGCTCTGTAAATGTTTTACAAGCTTTCCCCCAAACAACAATGCAGTAAATCAAATGTGGAATAATAATTGTATTATACAACAAATACAGTGCTCTCTCATTCAACAAGTCCCTGACTCTGTATAATACAGCAATGGACTTAGCCATCTTTGTCCTAACAGAAGTTATGTGATTCTTCCATGTCAATTTATCATCAATAATAACGCCCAAAAACTTCACTTCATTGACACGACTGATTTCAGCACTATCAATCATAATTAATGCATGGAGTCAGCGGAGGAGAAAGCGATCACGTGACTTTTGGCGAAAAAACAAAAAAAAAGTCAGACTCCAGATCAGGAATGAAGGAGAATTTAATACATTTTGTGTCACAAAACATTCCTCCATGCGTCACGACTCCGTCTCCACGACCACAGCGGCGCAAACAGCTGCAGGCTCCGGCGTGAAGAGGGTGAAGGCTGTCGGGTGAGGACCTGTCAATCAAATCGTAGCGCCCACCGCACGAGCATAGGCTTGCGGAGTTTCAAAAATTCAGAGGTGCACGACACGCGCTAATCCCACGCGCGGGGCCAACGCGCAGGGGCGGGGACTGTGAAATTGCGTCACTTTTTGAGCGCGCACCCTCGCGCGCTGCACGACGTGTCGAGTATGAATCTAGCTTCAGGTTCCACAGTCGGTCCACGGCAGTTCAGTTAAAAAAATGAATCAGAGAAATGACACGTTCCTGCAGGAACAGAGGAAGCTGAAACACTAACGAGCTTCAGGCGTGCAGCTTCAGCTGGACGCCTTTCAGCCCTACCCTGACTTTTGTGTGTGGGAGCAAGTGGCTCCTCTTTAAGTTAGGACCAACTTTTGTTTTTGAATGAAACTTGTGTGAAAGTACCCCTCCTTTTGCTAATGTTAAATTTTATTTTAAACTGACCAATTAAATTGTTACTTTTACTCAACCTTGTTCCATCTGGGTTTTTAATGTTACTTCCGCTTCTCCTGGCTGAGCCGGGTCGTAACACAATCTAAATAACAGATCATTTTTATTTTTTTTATTTTTATACTTGGGAGACTGAATACTTTACTAAAAAAAGTAATTTCAGTAAAATTACCCCTTGTTGTTTTTTAAAATTTTATATAATACTGCAAAGCAACATGTTAAGTTAAATTTGTCAAATAAATACTTTTTTTTTGGTTATATCACGAATTTATCATTATCGTGATAATGCTCTGAAATATCACAATATAATTTTTGAGCCATATCGCCCACCCCTAGTAGCAACTATAGGGGAATTAAGTTGATGAGCCACACGATGAAGATCTGGGAGAGAGTTGTGGAAGGAAGGCAGTATGGTTTCATGCCAAGAAAGAGCACCACAGATGCCATCTTTGCTTTGAGGATGTTGATAGAGAAGTACAGAGAGGGTCAGAAAGAACTCCATTGTGTGTTTGTGGATTTAGAAAAAGCATATGACAGGGTACCAAGAGAAGAGGTGTGGTATTGCATGAGGAAATCTGGAGTGGCAGAAAAGTATGTTAGACTGGTACAGGACATGTATGAAGACAGCAGGACATGTATGAGGACAGCAGGACAGTGGTGAGATGTGCTGTAGGAGTGACAGATAGCTTCAAGGTGGAGGTGGGATTGCATCAAGGATCGGCTCTGAGCCCCTTCTTGTTTGCTCTGGTGATGGACCGACTAACAGATGAGGTCAGGCAGGAATCCCCATGGACTATGATGTTTGCAGATGACATTGTGATATGTGGTGAGAACAGGGAACAGGTGGAAGAGAACTTGGAGAGGTGGAGGTATTCACTTGAAAGAAGAGGAATGAAAGTCAGTCGTAGTAAGACAGAGTACATGTGTGTGAATGAGAGGGAGGCCAGTGGAACAGTGAGGCTACAAGGAGCAGAGGTCACAAAGGTGCAGGACTTCAAGTACTTGGGGTCCACTGTCCAGGAAAATGGGGAATGTGGTAAAGAGGTGAAAAAGAGAGTCCAGGCAGGATGGAGCGGATGGAGAAAAGTTTCAGGAGTGATTTGTGACAAAAAGGTGTCAGCAAAGGTCAAAGGAAAAGTTTACAAGACAGTGGTGAGACCAGCTATGTTGTATGGTCTGGAGACAGTGGCATTGACAAAAAGACAGGAGAAAGAACTGGAAGTGGCAGAAATGAAGATGCTGAGGTTCTCCTTAGGAGTGACAAGGATGGATAAGATCAGGAATGAGATCATCAGAGGTACAGCACATGTTGAACAACTGGGAGATAAAGTTAGGGAGGCCAGACTGAGATGGTTTGGACATGTCCAGAGGAGGGACAGTGGGTATATTGGTAGAAGGATGTTAGAAATGCAGCTGCCAGGAAAAAGACAAAGAGGAAGGCCAAAGAGGAGATATATGGATGCAGTTAGAGAGGACATGAAGGTAGTTGGAGTGAGGACAGAGGATGCAGAGGACAGAGTGAGGTGGAGGAGGATGACTCGCTGTGGCGACCCCTGAAAAGGGAAAAGCCGAAAGAAGAAGAAGA
>JBBPBX010024323.1:27792-39768 GCA_038048925.1 Garcialebias charrua | reverse complement strand
GCCAAGGGTACCAACGTGTAGCTTTAATCGGCCGGAGAACTGCCATGTTTCTGGTTAAAACACATCAAGATAACTCCCTGACTCTTAACTTTTCTTCCTCCATAAATTTCTCCTCCTAAATCTTTCCCTCTCTATCTAAGCTGGAAACTATTTTAAGCTGAAATGCCCACAGACTAAATATGTTAACATCCAATATTTATGTCTGTTGTGTTAAATTTAAGTTTGCTGACGTATTAATTTGAAAGAAAGTGAAATCATGTCAATCAAGTGTAATGGTGTTAATTTAGTTGATTTATTTTAAATAAATGATAGTGTCTCTTTGACATATCAAACTAAGTTAACGTCTTTGTCACTTAATGGCTTTGTGTATTTATCCATCATAAAGATCACAGAAATATTGGGTAAACTGAAAAAGAACAGAATCCGTGAATTTACTATTCAATCTGAATAAGTAGATTAATTAAGGATAAAGAGGTCAGTATTAATATTGACCTCCTCATTAATTCTTACATCTGGTCGCACTGGTGTATAGGTCGCAGGCCTTGAAAAAACCATAAAAAGGTGCGACCTATACACTGGAAAATACGGTATATAGTTTACAGGATAACATTTATGCAGAATCTTTAGGGACACTTCTCGAATCTTATTAGTTAGGGGGCCTTTCTGGTTGGAGTTTGCATGTTCTCTCCGTGCATGCGTGGGTTTCCTCCAGGTGCTCCGGTTTCCTCCCACAGTCCAAAAACATGCATGTTAGGCTGATTGGTAACTCTAAATTGACCCTGGATGTGAGTGAGACAGGTCCCTCTTGTAAATGAGTCCCCGTGGCTCAACGAGGCTAGCCTGTATAAATAAAGGTTGAATGAATGAATGAAAAATAAAGTATTTTCTAGGTAACAACCAAACATCTTTCCAACAGATATCATTAAATAAATTATCCCAGAAGAATATAGAAGCAGGTTTACTAATACATTCTCTAATTATTAATTCTCTAATACATTTGTTATTTGTTTTTTCACTTAAAAAAGGGTCAGAGTTACCAATGAATAATTCTTCAGTTAAATAGTTTGTGCTGTTTTGTACAGGATTTGACATCAACATTTTCACACCAGATGGAATTGCATCAAAGACAATTGCAAATTCTTTTGGTAGTACTGGAAAGTTATACGTAGTTAAAAATTCACTGTAAGAGTAAGTGTTGCCGTCTTTGTTGAATAACTGATGTACATGAACTATTCCTCTGTCAAACCAATTTTTAAAGTGAAACAAAACCCAAATTTAACTTTTTTTAGCTGATAAACTCCCTAGAATGTGTTTAAAATGTTTCAGAGCACTATTTCTGTGTTAATTTTCATGAAATTGTTCGTATTAGTTAAAATCGGCAATATTTGGTCTAAAAACGAGTATTCTGTAGTCCTATGGGTTGAACTATGGTATTGCACCCTTATTTTCTCATTTGTTTACGATTCGCACAGTCATTAATTTTCGCACAATTTCGTCACATCCTCTGCTGCCTGTGTATAAAAGTGGAGCCACTCCCCCGAGAAGGTCACTCCCCCTCCAGAGTTCAGGGGTTGGATTAGCGATTAGCAACATAGCATTAGCATAGAAGAGCCACGATGTTCCAAGAAAGCTCTTCAAACTGATGTTCACCCACCCTTACACCATCAGGTTACAATCCGTTTGGAGGTGAGTACCATTTTACACCTTTCCAATCCATAATTTATCTTTTGAGTATATGACGTGTTTCTTCATGTGCTGTGTTTGCGGCCTGCAGCGTTGCTTCGGTGTGGCCCCACATAAGGTCGCGGCGTTTTCATCTGTTGCTGATCAACGTTAGTTTGTGTTGTAGTTGTGTTTAAATGTTAAAAATCTAGTGTTTCTTAATGAACACCGCAGTGTGTGTGAACTCTTATGAACTCAGATGAGGAAGACTGCAACGTCAAAAAACAATGGAGACTAGCTGTTGGTAATTTTAGCTGTTGTACTAGTTACGATGTTTTAGACACAGTGTTCTTTTGCTGCAAATAATGTTGTGGATCAAAGGTATTTATAAAATAATATGTACTTGGTGAATGAGTATCATGGGCAGCAGTATTTATTTTGCACTGGGTCATCTGTTTGACAGATCAACAAAGTGAAAACAGTAATGTTTCTCAAGTACAGTATGCTTGTTTGTAAGGTGATTAAAATTTGTTTTTTGTTTTTAGATCCATGAGGCGTTCCACATCCAGGGAATCTCTGAGCCGTGCTTCACAGACATCAAGCTTCAAGGAGACATGTTGACATGTCACTTTGGAGGTGACATGAGAGCTGATTCACCAGGTACTGTATTCATGTTTTATTTATTACTTTTGTACCCTACCCTCTGTCTGCAGGTATTAATATTATTATTTAATTATTATGTTTTATTTATTACTTTTATTATGGCGGACATTTATATAAAAAAAGTTTTAAAAAAGTTTATGCAACATTAATTCTTGTTTATTTGTTCATTGCTACCTGTCCCAACATTTTGGGGATTTGTTGACACTGTGAAATTTTGAATCAACATCTTTCTCCATTAAAATGTTACATTTACTCAGATTAAACTTTTGATCTTTTCTCTTTTCAGGACTGCAAATATCCAGGGTCGGGATGGAGTGAGTGGGAAGTCGACCGTTGCATCGTGTCCCAGATTTGTCCTCATGCATGAGGCAAAAAATAAAGAAAGAAAGAAATTGATTACAAAAACTAGTTGTTTATGATTCATTTTATTAACAGTAAGTTAATTCAAAACAACAAAAGGTTCTGTGTCGTGTCACACGGGACACCACCTCCAGCTCCTCTGTATGGATGCAGTGGACAGAAGAGAAAGCAGTCCATGGTCCAGACCAAGGTCTGCTCACCACACCTGCACAAAGTCACTTTACAAGAACCACCACAGCTGATTGACCTTAGCTAACACATAATAGGATCCAGCTTAGTTGTTCCTATTGTGCTAACCTTAAGTGTGGTAGTAGCTGAGAGTCATCCCCATCATGTTTGAGTTCAAGAAGTGACATTGGCAGTATTTTATTTTTTTATTTAATTTTTTATCATTTTGTTTGTTTTTCAGGAGCAGTTTATCTTCAGTTTATCTTTTTGTTACTGTTTGTTCTTAGTTTGTGTAGGGATATAGCACCCTCATGTCCGTATGGGATGTGGGCCTCTCCACATCTCTCTGAAACTCTCAGTGTTGCACCTTCTTGAAGCTCTCAAGGAGACAAGTGGACACCATTTTTGTTACAATTATTTTGAATTAATGGACACCAATTAATCAGATTGAACTTTCTTTTTAATGTGTGTTAATTCAGAATTGATCAACAGTATATTTTTGTCATTTTAATGATGATCTGTTACTTTCATGAGTTTGACCTTCTGCTGGTTTATTCTACATTACAGTGTGTTCTGAATCTGGGACATGAGCCATGGTAAAAGCTGTTACTTCCTTCTCTGTTTTGTCTGTGAAGTTAGCCATAATATTCTCTGTGCTCACAAGCGGCCATCTGGCCGATTCTATAAACAAGTTTTCCTACTGTCCTTCAGAGACCTTCTGCCTATGGGATGAAATCCATCCGTTGTTTTGTTAAACCAGCCAATAGTTATTGAGGAGGTGGGGAGACCCCGCCTCCCATATAAAGATCCACTTCCGTTTTTGATTTTGGTGTCTGAGGGAAGAACTTCCTAAGAACTGGTTTCTCCTCTGGAAAAAGCTGGAAACGTTCTGGTCATATGCCAATTAGACCCACGTCTCAGCTGGAGTCACAGTAAAGCCTACTGTGTCTCAAAACACTCATTTCTGAAAGAATTAGTTTTCTGAAGTTTTATTTTGAAAATCAGTCAGTGCACTTGACCTTTGTTTCCTGCCGAGGGAGGCGAGTTTCCTCGTATCATGAATCAGCCACACACGCTGAAGTTTCAACTGGACGGCCGTTGGACAAACCCATCCACGTGTGTGTCCAGACACTTCTCCACTCTTATCTCCAAGAGACGAACCGTCAACAAGGTAACGAGTCGTGGTGTGTTTGAGCGTGCGGGAGCCCAGCAGCTGCTCGTGTGGGAAAAAGGTGTCACCCAGTCTGGTTCAAAATAATCAACTTCGGTTAACTTAGCTTTCAATCTTTAATCTTCCTCCTATTTCTTCTTTTTCATAAGCCATTAATCTGTCAAGTAAATGTGCCAACAGAAAAGTTCTAACTGTCTGTTTGATTTTAATTTGAATTCTTGTCAACGTAGTTTAGTAGATCAGAGCTAATATCGATACAAATGTTTAATGTACTTTTATGATTATTTCAATAAAAGGTCTATTTTCTGGTGGACCAACATAAATTGAAGTCTCTCGTGAAATTACATTTTTGTCTAGTCACAGTCAAAGCAATTCAATACCGGAAAAAGGGTGAACTCGCGAATGAATTTGGGTCAGATCAAGTCTGCTCCAACTTCTCTAAAATATAGGTAAGTCAGTAAACTGACCAATAAGTCCTATATTATTACAATAATGGTGGCTCGTCCGCGTCCCTGAAACGGTTATTAAGTTGTTTTTGTAGTCTACTGTCACGGTTTTGTTGGCATAGTTTTTATCCTGTGTTGGACTTATAGATGGTTCTGGCTGGTGTGTGTCACAGAGATTGCTAATCGCTGCATTGTCTGGTTCATTTCATGTTAGAATAATCTTTCTTTCCCTTTTGAACGTATGTTTTGAAGCTGCGGGTGATGTTTGTTTGTCTGTGTTTGTGAGACGTTTCATACCGTGTCGCAAACTAAAGCGTGCATTTGTCATTTTGTGACCGCCGTGTCACGACTCTGCTTCATTTTATTACATCTGCGGATTGCTGTTGAAGGTCTGTTTCACACATTTGCTACTCCTTTGTACCTATATCTGTTACAACGTATGTTGGCTGAGGTTCGGGTGAGACCCACTCAGCTTTGGGCCGGGATCCGGTTCCGATTGACGTAAAGTCCGTTGTTGTACACAGTTAGCGTGCTGCCTTCTTTGGGAGGCGTGGGGGCTAGCCTGAATGTGTTGGGCTCGTTAGCAGTATTTTCTGTGGTGTATTCTACGTTTATTTTGTGAAAGAGTGTCCAGAACTTTGGGTAGAGCTAACGTTAGCATTTCCGAAGCTGAAGCTGCAAAAGCGCTGTGATTGGTCCATTGTGTGTCGTGTTCAAAAAAGTTGGTTCTGTAGACTGCTGGTTGTCAGATATTCATTTTTGCACACATTTCTGACAGTTTATCTGTGTTGTTCGTTTCTATGCACGTAATATCGTCGAAGACTGGCTTAACCGCGGTGTTTTGCGATATTTATAAGTGTTTTAGAACGTTGGAAAGTCCGTTCCAGGCTAAAGTTCGACCGATCTCGAGGTCCGTGAACGCATCGCTCGAGCGGCACGTCACACGTGAGTGACGTAAGGTTTAGAAGACTCCATTACCCATGAACACTTGGGTTTGAACTACATGTTCTGTCTTCGCTGTGATTGGTCGATTACGCTGTAAGTGGTGACGCTCCTCGTCAGCTTTCGCTTCAGCAAACCAGCCCTTACGAGTTTCGTGCTTGTTTGTCCGTTACTATCTCTGAAAAGACTGTTTCATCGCAGTGTTTTTGAGATTTTAATGGGTGGATTGAGTCAGTTGCTCTGAGACTACCGATCGCCATGTGACCAGGTCACGTGACGCCGGATGCTGCATCTGGTTTAAGGGAACCGACTTGTCTTTTTCTTTTGAGAAGAAGTTTAAAAATCACATTACCTGTCCTAAACGATGTTACTCACATCGACTCGTCTATTATAAGACTGGGGTTCTAGAGTTTTGTCACGTAAAGGCTTTAGATCTTTCTGATTGATGCTTTTGATCCGTTGTTGAACGTCTGTGAATGTTAGCAGCTGCGGCTGCGCTCACAGGTGACAACAGCGCCTCTATAGCGGTCAGCAAGAGAAATTGCAGTCGCTGTGACAAACTTATCCAGCGCTGTACCCCCACCTGCTGGTTGCATTAGAATACAGTTTTGATGCAATTCTCTCTAACATTTCAACTTTCCTGTTTTTGAATAGAGTACATTTTGAAATGTTGAGGACACAGCACCCTTTCATTTGATTTTCACATATAATCAAATGCTGATGGCAGAACAGTTACACAGAATTAATACAGACATGTCTGCTTTTTGATAAAACTTGACACTTTTATCATAAATTCTGTGCAAAACAAGCTGTCTGTCCCTGTTTATTTTAAACTGCAAGTTTAAAATAACACACGAGGCATCTTTTGTCTTGATTTTCACGGAAATCACACAAAGATAGCCGACGTTGTTGATCTTCTCATGGGTCGACAATTTAATAAAAATCACTGATTTTTATTTCATTTAACATCTTGGATGTTTTCTGAGCAGCTCAGACACCTTGCATCTGAATCTGATCACTTTTGTGTGCGTTGGTGTGATTAAACAGCAATCAGATTGGGTTAGTTAGTAACTGTTGTTTCATTATAAGTTCTAGATGAGGTTAACACTGCCTAAAGGTATTTAACTTTACAATTCATTGGGGTAATTCCTGAGATAAGGTACCTGTGAATGATAGACTTATTGAACACAGTGAAGCACAAACCTGGAGGCTGGTTGGTTTTGATTTACTCCAAGCTACATAAATGGTGATGATTTATTTGCACGCTGCGAAATAAGATCCATTTTACTTGATTTTTCACAGAAAATCAGTACAAAGATGGACGTTCAAACAGGTGCACCAACTGAGGGGGCCTCCTCTTCTATCAAACCTAGATGGATGCGTTGGGGCCGTGTGTCTCCTGCCCGTGCTTATCGCAAAGTGGGAGAATCTGCTTCATCGTATGCTAATTACTTAGCTGCGGTGGACGTCCATCAGGATAAGTGGGAAAATCCCCTGTCGTTCTACGACAGGCTGATCTCTGTCTACTCCGGTGGCAAAACTGTCCCTGGACTAGAGGAAGATGAGGAGTTTAAAAATCTTTTCCTTATGAATCTTATGCCTTTTCAACGGAAATGTGTTCGTTTCAAGGTTGATTGCAAAAAAGATACCATGGAAATGATAAAACAATACGCTGCGACGGTTTTTGAGGCAGAGATACAACCTAGAATACCATCAGAGGTTTGTCCAGGTCAAAAGGTCACATCCCACTCGCAGACAATAGAAGAGGTTCCCTCTCCTACAGAGTGCAAGAGTAAACAGGATTGTCATGATAACAAACAACAGAATAGTGCTACAAGCTGGAAAAGTGGCTCAGATCGGTTCACAGGGAGTTCTGCTCCTCCTGCACCTCAGGCTGAAAACCCTGAGATGAGCAAAGAACCACACAAGGTAGGTGTTCGCTCTCTAGGTGAACCAAGATGGTTCAGATCGAACCAAAAGAGTTCTCACCTAGGTCTCACAGTGGGTGAACTTCGAGAGAAGTTGATGTCTGGGCGCCGTGACCCTTTGATAAATGGTCGGTCCCAACAGGTAACCCCGAGAAGCGGCCCTCCAGCCCTTGCACCTCGAGCTGCACAGTTCGAGACATGCAAAGAGTCACACAAGCTCCAGATTAAGGAAACGACGCCTCCGCGCTCGGAAGTGACTGAGGTGGTAAGTTGTTTGTCAAATGAGTTGAATGTTACAGTGGTTGACCGAGCCGACACAACGTGTGACGTTGTCCTTGATGATAACACAAACAACGTTGTTCAACCTGATGAAGCGACGCGCAGCACTGTCTTTTGCAACAACTCAGTGCGCACAGTTGACAACATCGTCAACATTGACAAAGACGCTGACAGCAAACAACTTGCTGATGATCAGCGTCCTGAAAGTCAAGATGCTGACAGCGAACACATTGCTGATAAGCAACGTCCCGAAGGTCATGAGACAGACAGCCAACATGATGTTGACAGCAACGAATTACATGAACAACATTTCATGGGGTCTGACTGTTTGAAAAAAACAATTTTACTGGTTGGTTGGTTCTCTCCTCATATTGAACCGGTATTTTAGAACCAACATCTATAGTCCAAATTATGATCTAAGGTTTAATTAGTTTGTTTTTAAAGTATTCTTGAGAAATATGAAGCAAATCATAGATTAGGAACTTGTTCAAAAATGGTTACAGAATATATTTTACAAAATCAAAATAAATTTTATTTGGGTGTTAAAACACAAGTTGCATCTCATGGCCTATAATAATTATTTTAATATTTTCTGGTAGAAAGTTTCCACTCCAGTGTGGACTCTCATGTGTCTGTTTAAACTGTCCTTCCGACTAAATCTTTGTCCACAAAGAAATGGCTTGTCTCCTGTGTGGACTGTCATGTGTTTGTTTAAATTTGTCTTATGACTAAATCTATGTCCACAAACATCACAAGGAAACGGCTTGTCTCCTGCGTGGACTCTCATATGTTTGTTCAAACTTGCCTTCTCACTAAATCTATGTACACAAAGTTCACAAGGAAATGGCTTGTCTCCTATGTGGACTCTCATGTGTGAGTTTAAAATCGTCTTCCGACTAAATCTTTGACCACAAAGTTTACAAGGAAATGGCTTGTCTCCTGTGTGGACTCTCATGTGTTTGTTTAAATGGTCCTTCCGACTAAATCTATGCCCACAAAGATCACAAGGAAATGGCTTGTCTCCTGTGTGGACTCTCATGTGTTTGTTTAAATGGTCCTTCCGACTAAATCTATGTCCACAAAGATCACATGGAAACGGCTTGTCTCCTGTGTGGACTCTCATGTGTATGTTTAAATGTGTCTTATGACTAAATCTATGTCCACAAAGATCACATGGAAACGGCTTGTCTCCTGTGTGGACTCTCATGTGGGAGTTTAAAGCATCCTTCCGACTAAATCTATGTCCACAAAGATCACAAAGAAACGGCTTGACTCCTGTGTGGACTCTCATGTGGGAGTTTAAAGCATCCTTCCGACTAAATCTTTGTCTACAAAGATCACAAGGAAATGGCTTTTCTCCTGTATGGACTCTCACTTGTGAGTTTAAATGTGCCTTATGACTAAATCTTTGTCCACAAAGTTCACAAGGAAATGGCTTGTCTCCTGTGTGGACTCTCATGTGTCTGTTTAAATTTGATTTGGAAGTAAATCTTTTACCACAGTCATCACAGCTTATTGATTTTGGTCTTGCCTGGACTTTCCTGCATGACTCTACATTTTTCTTCTCTCCAACACATTTCTTATTAAGCAGACATCTTGAAGACTTCACTCCTGAATGACTTGTCATGTGTCTTTGAAGAGTCCGGTTACTGACATACTGCTTACCACACTCAGAGCAGCTCAAAGATTTGTTGACAGTTTTTACCTCTGATTCAGGAGCCCTGCTCTCCTTCCAGTCTTTCATACTGTCTTCACGTTCTGATTCAGAGTCTGATGAGTTCTTTAGCAGAGAGTCAGGATTGAACATTTCACCATCCTCTTCATCGTCCTCATTAACATCAGTCTTTGAAGAGCTGGAACTGTCGTTGTGAATTTTTAAATCTGGGTTCATGGTAAGTTTTTTTTTTATCCTCCTCACTCTTTAAAGAAACTGAAGTGACCTAAAATCTGATATCGGTCTACTCCATATTAAGTTGGTCACCCACCAGACTGGTCTAAGGGTCTTTTCTTCCACTTTATGATAAGAGGCTCTGGGTCCTGCTGGTCAACATCAGGTCTTCAGTCTTGAGGAGCTTCTTCTTCTTAATCAGCTCTAAACAGAGGCAGGAACCACTGAAACACATGAACATTAAGGACAATGTTACTTCAAAACACACACACACACACACACACACACACACACACATTTTACCCTCACAATCACCATCTTCTAGGGGTGGAACGGTACACTAAAATCACATTTCGGTTCGGTTAATTTTCGGAACAAAAAAAAGACAAAATAAAGACTTACAAAATGTTTATTTTGAAAATATGCCAAGTAAACAATTTGTTTGTATAAAAATAAATAAAAATGACCCATTTGGGTGATATTTTAAATAAATGGCACTCTTTACAATAAATAAACTATACTAACAATAATAAAAATCTTAATACAATAACAGTCAGAACCAGAATAAGCAGCAACAGACTGTTTACAATCCATCACTTATTTGAATTACATTCAGTCTTTTCATGTCTCAGCTCAACAATCAGATATTATTTGTCTCCTATTCACCTTCTCGACAACCTTTGTAGTTTAAAATATTATTATATTCAAAGTGAATTTTTTTTAGTCACTTACTTGTTTAACAATAATGAATAAGTCTATTAGAAATTTGAAATCAAAACTTCAGGACCAAACCTGATGCAGTCAGTATCTGTTGACCCATTCCTCTTTATTTATGATTTCCAGTTTTGATCTTTCAAAACTGATGGCTGGAACATCTGGAAAGTCTTCATCACTTCTCTGACAATCTAAAAATATATAAACCATAAGAAAAGGTACAAACAGTTAACAAGTAACAAAAGTCCTACAGATGAAGTTTCACAAACTTTAAAGTTAAAAACTATCACAACAACGTCCCAGCAGCTATTTCCATCCTTTTGGAGCGGCTGCAGCACGACGCCTCCTTTCTATTTAACGTCCACACAATCACATTTTTCTGACACGCTCTCCTTAATGTCAGGTCAACTCTGTTGCAGCTTTTAATAGAATTAGTAAATATTTTAAACAAATTGTTCAAGAAGAAACACAAGTTGTAGGAACTGATTTGAACATCATCAGGTAAATATTCTAATTACAATTAAAATAACAATGAGCAACGTTTAAATTAATTTTACTGATTTATTTTCTATTAGACTTTAACATTGAGTGTGATAACTGACTGTATTTTAAAAACATGAACATTATGATCAGTTGACTTAGATAAATGTGGGTTTTTAAACAAATCAAAACAAATTAGTATTTTGAAGTAAATGAAGTTTCTAATGATTCAGAAAATCTATTTTATAAAAGAAGAGAAAGCTGTAGAAACATTTGATGTTTGTATCAGGACGACTTCAACTGTTCAAAAACTTTGTAGATCCATAACACAAGAAACACGTGTCGTCCTTACACTGGCATGATATGTCGAACTCAAGTTGTTACTAAATGCCTTTCAAAATGATCAGGAAGAAGTTTGAATGTTCATTTAGTTTCAGTGAAAAAACATTTATGTGTAATGTACGCATGTTCCTGAAAAAAACTGGAATAAAATGTGCATCTGTCCTTCATGGACATAACAGCAACTAAAATAATTTTAAAACCAGTTCACCATTTATAATTCAGAGTTATACTTTTCTCCTCTGTCTGTTAATAAATACTTACCGTAAAAACCGTTGTATTATACGCAGTATTTTTGCTCA
Organism: Garcialebias charrua; assembly: GCA_038048925.1. Taxonomy (NCBI): domain Eukaryota; kingdom Metazoa; phylum Chordata; class Actinopteri; order Cyprinodontiformes; family Rivulidae; genus Garcialebias; species Garcialebias charrua. The sequence goes on along the minus strand of JBBPBX010024323.1, from coordinate 28,426 downwards.
TTTGAATGTCCAGCGTATTAAACACCGAAGAGTATTATTTATGGATTTTTTCCCATATTTTTAGACCCATTTTTCGCTCTGATACTTCGTTTTTCATTTTTGGCAAAAATGGTGCAGTACCAGTTTCGGCCGCTATATGGGCGCTGTAGGCAGCAGAGGACTCAGAGAGCGAAGAGGAAGAGGGGCCACTTCCAGAAGTTTCTACTTGCATGTGTCCGAAAAAGGCCTCCTTTGGTCGGACTGATTACTCTGTCGCTGCCCGCTCCCTGCTATGGATGTACCGGTAGCTGTTTTTGTTTGCAAGATACCACTCATAAACCACACCGCGGATTTTTAAATCCAGCTGATTTCACATTTGGTTCAGCTCAGGAGCCCGTCTGCTATAGTGAGGTAAGAAATATATTTTTTAAGCGTTTATTTAACTAAATTTAAAGAAAGAAAGCTCCGGTTTGACCCGCCTGGCGCCTGCATAAAAATCAGCGAACTTTTTTTTTTAATCCAGCTGATTTGAACATTTCGTTAAACTCAGGAGTACGTCTACTATTACCCATAAGTCAGCGAAGAAATATATTTTTAAGCGTTTATTTAGCTAAATTTAAAGAAAGAAAGCGTCCGGTTTGACCCGCCTGGCGCC
>JBBPBX010024322.1:0-39769 GCA_038048925.1 Garcialebias charrua | reverse complement strand
GGTCGCTGGTACAGACCGTCACGCTGATTAGGTAACAGGTGTCCGATCGGGACGTTCAATGTACAACTGTACACTTCCTGTTGTGAGGGGGCGTGGCTTAATTAATGTCATGATTTAACCATTCAGTATTGTAGGGGACTGCTTGTGGGTCAATCACTGAAGGTTTGATGTATTAGACAGTTTTCGTGTAGGTGCTATTAGTGTTTCGTTTTTCATGGCGAGATACCTAACTTTGAGGCCAGGCCACGCCCCTTTAGCATATATGAAAACGTGAGATTTTGATCATTTTTTACTCCACCATGTCTGAGTGATGAGTCTGCCAAATTTGATGAGATTTAGGATATGATAAATCCTCCAAAAGGCCATTTCATTTTAGCTCCATTCATTTTCAATGGGGAAAAAATGGCCGAAAAGGCTTAATAATTCAAAAAGCGAAAGTTGCAGCATTACCAAAAGTCATAGCTGGATTGTCCTGAACGAGCTGAACATTTTGATATATGATTTGTTGAAATGGCACGAAAACTGTAGGAGGAGTAGGACGCCAAAAAACGTACGGATGGAAGATAGTAACATCTATAAAGAATAATAATAATAAATATAAACACAATCTCTATAGTGTGAATGCCTTGTTGGCATTCACACAAATATAAACACAATCTCTATAGTGTGAATGCCTTGTTGGCATTCACACAACTAGTTTGCTTCTGACTGTGAGACCCAACTGCCTCAGTTGCACGAGAATCAGTTTCAATTACGGTACCTTTTTTTTGTGTGTAATTTTGTAACAAAAAACGTTTTTTTTTTTTTTCAGGCTCTATGGATTCAAAATTCACCCAATGGCCTATCAGCTCCAACTTCAGGCTGCATCAAGTTTCAAAAGCCCGGTGAAGACTATTCGCTAGAACTCCACTTGGAAAAGACATTGAACTCATGGACCCTATTGTTTACCACTAGTTTGAAGCAGTGTGCTATATATTCCCAATAAATGGTTGTACAGTTAGAAACCCATCTGTGTTAATACCTTTTTTAAATGACCCTTTTCTCTGATTTAGTGAAACAGCTGCTGAAGTATTTTTTTATGTTTATTGAACGTTAAAGGTGCAGTCTGCAGTTTCTGTAGTGCAGTCTGTAAGTTTTCTAAAAATATATTTTAAACCTATTTCTTCTCCTGACAGACTGACGTTAGACAAAGTAATCTCTGAAAAAAACTATAGTTCTCTTGCTTCTCCAGGTGGTAAATAAGCATTTCTAAAAAGCCACAGTGACCCGCCGTTTAACCAGCCAATAAAAACAGAGCTTCTCACTTCTCACGCCCCTAACCCACGCCCCCGCCTGTCCCAGCCCCAGCGGCCGCGCACGTTCTCGTTCAAAGGATTGCAAAGCGATGCAAAACTGTTTTGTATGTGACACAAATGTATTAAATTCCCCTTCTTCATCCCTGATCTGGACTTTTTTTTTGCCAAAAGTCAAGTGATCGCTTCCTCCTCCGCTGACTCCATGACTGAAATGAGGAAATGAATGAATTTGTCACGAGCGAATTAAACTCGGGTTCAACGTGGCTGCGCGAGGCTCTGCAGATTTCCTGGTGTTCTGGTGTGCTGGACCAGCGCTCCATGTTTTTATTTTATTTTTTAGAACGTTTTATTAACATATAAACACAGAACTTCGCAGCGGCTGCCACAGGACATGCAGTGGAGGCGGAGCTAAGGAGGCAGAGCTGAATTTCAGTGAGAGCAAGGGGGAGCAAGTACCTGTACTGTACTGTGTTCTACAGAAACTGCAGCAGACTGCACCTTTAAGTTTATCATTTCTGAGTCTCTCATAAAAAAGTGATCTCAGCAGGTGCAGGATTATCAGAAATAGCCAAAAATGCCTCCAGAGGATTTTCCAGCTCAGTGATTGTCAAGCCTTTTGACATTTAATTGTAATGAATCATGATAAAGTTGTAAAAAAAAAAAAGTTGAATATATCTTTCTCATTTTTCCCCTCACAACTTATTCAGTGAAGAGGGTAAATGAGGGATATAACGTGCAGCAAAACCCTACACAGGCTGGGAGTCCCAACCTGAACTGACTAACAAGAACTTCAGCTGCAGTATTCATCTCAACACCCGCTGCCGTTCATGCCACAAGTTTACTTTTTAAGATGTTTTAGTGTTAAGGTCTGTTGCTTTGGCAGCCATCTTGAATTGAGTTAACGCTAAAAATTAATCGGTTGTACATCCAATGATTTGCCAGTTCAAATAAAATTTGTCTTGATATTCACAAGGTATTTTGGTAACAAATGTACAAATAGGAGCAAAAACAGTACCGTCCATCTTCACCCTTTGTAGAAAACGTTTGCTACAATACTTTGTACGATGTACCTAATGATTCAAGTACTGTAACTACCGGTAGTCATTTAGTTTTATACTTCACACAGACAGCCCAACAAACAGCAAGTTAATGCATATGTTTATTCATAAAAAGACAAGGATAATTCACAAAGCAACAATAGTTTCTTGGTCTAAAATCTACTTTCATGTACCGGTAATCTACTTTTTCATCCTGGGGAAGATTGTGTATATATATTTTTTTTTTCTTTGATTTTGCCCGTGAAAGCTACAATACCAAGGGGTTCTTTTCGTGTTAGAAAAAAAAAAAACTGATTTGATAACAAAACAGTTAATCTAAAAGGGGGTTCTTGCGTTCCTCTATAGAAAACGTACAGCAGGTGAGAGCAATCTACGTCAAACTACGTGGTTAAAAAGGCTTCGTGAACTGCATGTGTTCGACATCTCTAGCTGAAGCCTCGCAGCTCATGTTAAAACACCACAGTACATCAAAATGACAAACAGTCCTGACTTTACAAATCATTTACTGTGTAGCAGAACGTGTAAAAATAAAGAAACACTGCTTCTGAGAGAGAAAGCCACATATACTCAGGCAGCTGCCTTCACGTCTTACACGTGGTTATTGTAAAACTTTCTAGACCTCATTCGAGTGATCAACAATGTACATTTCTAACAAAAATGGTTTATTCCTCATACAATCGCGGAGGTCTGTAGTTTTACATAATCAAAACCTGAGATAAGTGGAGCAATGCTAGTGTAACTTTTTAACTACCGTAGTTCAAATGTGACAGACGACACTGAAGAAAATGTCTAAGGGCAGCACTCCGCTGTGAAGCGTGAAAACTTGAATAAACTTCGACTACAAGAGGAAACAGAGGCAAAACAGGTCTTAAATAGAGACTTCAACAATTCAGCAAACAGTTAAGTGAGCAGACTGATATGAATAAATTAAAAACCTCAATTTTTTTTTTTTACAAATACTATAAAAAGCACACTTTTACAAAATAGAGAAATATTTCAAAATAGATCAATTCTTACTTCAAACTTTACAAGAACGTGTAAGCTACTGGTTCTCTGCTAGTTTGTTGAGCAAAGATTAAATTTTTTTTGTACCTGAGCAAGAAAACATAATTCTTCCAAATTTGAGCACAGAATATTTTTTTGTATCGATGCGAGGTATTTTGTTTTAGAAAAGGAAATAAAATCTGAATTGAACAAACGAGTAAACGGGGGAGAAAAAAAAAAACGAAACTTGTTCGGAGTTCACTTGAACGTTTTTCCGAGTAGCACCAAGGGAATAAAAGCTAATTGTGGTTTCTGAATTAATAGTGGGGGGAAAAAAAAAAAAAAGCTTAAAAAAAAAAAATCCATGTAAAAACCACTAAAAAAATAAAAGCATTTAAAACAAACTGAGATCACTCAACTGAAAGGCTGGTCGTTCAACCAATAAAAATGTTCACACTAAGCCTTAAAAACACAGCGATGATAAAAGCATTTGATCAGTCGTGTGCAGCCCTACCTACTACTGAACTTTAAAAAAACAAGACCAAAACAAAGGTATCTGTCATTTTGGGTGCAGATCTGGAGGTCTTTGTGCACAAACAGAAGTGGTGACCGTGTGTCGACTGCTGCAGACAGTGAAGAGCATCCGAGTGTTGAGTCAAAGAAACATGAGCGTCGTTACAACGCTGACGCTCCGCCCTGCTTCTCCTGCAACACACACACAAACAACATGATTAATTACAGCAAACTATCACTTCGATTACATGTTCACCAACAGAAGAGACACATTCTGGGAGATCTAGCATCCTTCCTGTCCATCCATCCATCCATCCATCTTCTTCCGCTTATCCGGGGTCGGGTCGCGGGGGTAGCAGCCTAAGTAGGGAGGCCCAGACTTCCCTCTCCCCAGCCACTTGGAGCAGCTCCTCCGGGGGAATCCCAAGGCGTTCCCAGGCCAGCCGAGAAACATAGTCCCTCCAGCGCGTCCTGGGTCTTCCTCTGGGTCTCCTCCCGGTGGGACGTGCCCGGAACACCTCACCAGGGAGGCGTCCAGGAGGCATCCTAACCAGATGCCCGAGCCACCTCAACTGGCTCCTCTCGATGTGGAGAAGCAGCGGCTCTACTCCGAGTCCCTCCCGGATGACTGAGCTTCTCACCCTATCTCTAAGGGAGAGTCCAGCCACCCTGCGGAGAAAACTCATTTCAGCCGCTTGTATCCGAGATCTTGTTCTTTCGGTCATAACCCAAAGCTCATGACCATAGATGAGGGTGGGAACGTAGATCGATCGGTAAATTGAGAGCTTTGCCTTTTGACTCAGCTCTCTCTTCACCACGACAGACCGGTACAGCGCCCGCTTCACTGCGGACGCTGCACCTATCCGCCTATCGATCTCACGCTCCAGTTTTCCCTCATTCGTGAACAAGATCCCGAGATACTTAAACTCCTCCACTTGGGGCAGGACCTCCTCCCCGACCCGGAGAGGGCATGCTACCCTTTTCCGGCTCAAGACCATGGCCTCGGATTTGGAGGAACTGATCCTCATCCCGGCCGCATCACACTCGGCTGCAAACCGCTCCAGTGAAAGTTGTAAATCACGAACTGATGAAGCCAGTAGGACCACATCATCTGCAAAAAACAGAGAAGCGATTCTAAGGTCACCAAAACGGATCCTCTCAACACCTTGGCTGCGCCTAGAAATTCTGTCCATAAAAGTTATGAACAGAATCGGTGACAAAGGGCAACCTTGGCGGAGTCCAACTCTCACCGGAAACGAGCCTGACTTACTGCCGGCAATGCGGACCAAGCTCTGACACCGGTCGTACAGGGACCTAACAGCCCTTATCAAAGGGCCTGGTACCCCATACTCCCGGAGTACCCCCCACAGAACCCCCCGAGGGACGCGGTCGAATGCCTTCTCCAAGTCCACAAAGCACATGTAAACTGGTTGGGCAAACTCCCACGCACCCTCCAGGACCCTGCTGAGGGTGTAGAGCTGGTCCAGTGTTCCACGACCAGGACGAAAACCACACTGCTCCTCCTGAATCCGAGGTTCGACTATCCGACGGACCCTCCTCTCCAGAACCCCTGAATAGACCTTACCAGGGAGGCTTAAGAGTGTGATCCCCCTATAGTTGGAACACACCCTACGGTCCCCCTTTTTGAATAGGGGAACCACCACCCCAGTCTGCCAATCCAAGGGAACTGCCCCCGATGTCCACGCGATATTGCAGAGTCGCGTAAGCCAACACAACCCTACAACATCCAGAGCCCTAAGGAACTCCGGGCGAATCTCATCCACCCCCGGAGCCTTGCCACCGCGGAGCTTTTTAACCACCTCGGCGACCTCAGCACCAGAGATCGGAGAACCCGACCCAAAGTCCCCAGGCTCTGCTTCCTCAGTGGAAGACGTGCCAGTAGGATTGAGGAGGTCTTCGAAGTATTCCGCCCACCGACTCACAACATCCCGAGTTGAGGTCAGCAGCACGCCACCTCCACCATAAATGGTGTTGGTCTCGTACCTCTTTCCCCCCCTGAGACGCCGGATGGTGGACCAGAATCGCCTCGAAGCCGTACGGAAGTCATTCTCCATGGCCTCTCCGAACTCCTCCCACGCCCGAGTTTTTGCCTCAGCAACCACCCGAGCCGCATGCCGCTTGGACTGCCGGTACCTATCAGCTGCTTCCGGGGTCCCACAAGCCAAAAAGGCCCAATAGGACTCCTTCTTCAGCCTGACAGCATCCCTCACTGCCGGTGTCCACCACCGGGTTCGAGGGTTGCCACCTCGACAGGCACCAACAACCTTGCGGCCACAGCTCCGATAAGCTGCCTCGACAATAGAGGCGCGGAACACGGCCCACTCGGACTCCATGTCCCCCGCCTCCCTCGGAACGTGTTCAAAGCTCTCCCGGAGGTGGGAGTTAAAGCTCCGTCTTACGGGAGACTCTGCCAGACGTTCCCAGCAGACCCTCACGATACGTTTGGGTCTGCCAGGTCTGACCGGCATCCTCCCCCACCATCGGAGCCAACTCACCACCAGGTAGTGGTCAGTAGACAGCTCCGCCCCTCTCCTCACCCGAGTGTCCAAGACATGCGGCCGCAGATCAGATGAGACGACAACAAAGTCGATCATCGAACTGCGACCTAGGGTGTCCTGGTGCCAAGAGCACATATGGACACCCTTATGCTTAAACATGGTGTTCGTTATGGACAATCCATGACGAGCACAGAAGTCCAATAACAGAACACCACTCTGGTTCAGATCAGGGGGGCCGTTCCTCCCAACCACACCCCTCCAGGTCTCACTGTCATTGCCCACGTGAGCGTTGAAGTCCCCCAGTAGAACAAGGGAGTCCCCAGGAGGCGCACTCTCCAATACCCCCTCCAAGGACTCCAAAAAGGGTGGGTAGTCTGAGCTGCCGTTTGGTGCATAGGCACAAACAACAGTCAGAGCCCGTCCCCCCACACGTAGGCGAAGGGAGGCTACCCTCTCGTTCACCGGGGTGAACCCCAACGTACAGGCACCAAGATGGGGGGCAACCAGTATGCCCACTCCTGCTCGGCGCCTCTCACCAGGGGCAACTCCAGAGTGGAAGAGTGTCCAACCCCTCTCAAGGAAACTGGTTCCAGAGCCAGAGCCATGCGTTGAGGTGAGTCCGACTATTTCTAGTCGGAACCTCTCAACCTCACACACTAGCTCAGGCTCCTTCCCCACCAGAGAGGTGACATTCCATGTCCCAATGGCCAGCTTCTGTAGCCGAGGATCAGACCGCCAGGGTCCCCGCCCTCGGCCGCCACCCATCTCACATTGCACCCGACCCCTTTGGCCCCTCCCACAGGTGGTGAGCCCATGGGAAGGGGGACCCACGTCTCCTCTTCGGGCTGTGCCCGGCCGGGCTCCATGGGTAAAAGCCCGGCCACCAGGCGCTCGCCAGCGTGCCCCACCTCCGGGCCTGGCTCCAGAGTGGGGCCCCGGTGACCCGCGTCCGGGCGAGGGAAAACTTAGTCCATTAATTGTACTCATCATAGGGGTTTTTGGGCTGCACTTTGTCTGATCCCTCACCTTCCTGTCGTTAAATGAAAAGACGTAAACCACCCATGCAGTTATCTTTTTGAAATGTAAAGCTTCAGTTGGCTCAGACAAGAAAAGCAGATGGCTTTACCCAGGGCTTAATTTGTAAACCAACTGATGCCGGAACACAAACAGCAGGCGGGGAGTGGGGTCCGTGGGTCCTCCACCAGAAAATTTGGAATAAAAGAGATGCCATTTCCTGCATTTTGGTGGATTTTAACAGGTTGTCAAACATCTGTAAACATTTGATTAAACTGATTAAAAACAGTCTCTCTTGTAAATGACGAGGCTCAATGAGACTAACAAACTGTATAAATAAAGGTTGAATTGAAATTACTATTTTAGAGAGCAACAACAATTAACAAGTCTGTGTGTGAATGCAGGTCCTATTCTGTGGAGTGTCCTAAAAAATGCGCGATGACTTTGGACGTTTAGGGGCAGAGATTTGAGTTGCTGGATCCGAGCGGTCAAAATGAGAGTTCCCGGATCTTGTTCCGGCAGGATCCGGCTCAAATTAACCCCTGGCTTTACCTCAGCTGAGAAATGGCATATGGGAAGCCATTTCATCATTTTTACATTTATCAACAATTTAAATCAAAGATACAATAACCTTGTTAATGATCAACGTTTCAAGTTCATTGTTAGTTGAAATGCAGAGTTTTAGATCTCGCTTCCTTGCATGCCAAAGTTTTCAACCAAGCTCTAGTACGACTGCTCAAAGCACGTGACGGGGCAGACTCAGCTACTACCACACCACACTGCAGTGCATGGAAAACAGACTGAGCTGTAGCCACGTATGGGTTTACTGAGACCAGTAAGTTGTGGCAGTCATAATAAACCAATTGGGCTCTTTTGGAGTCACATGTTACTTTCTTAGAGTTTCAAAAAAATCCAGCCACTGGTTCACAAGATATTTAGCTAACAAACACATGCACACACAAGACAGGCTAGTCTGTCTTCTGTGACAATAAACACCAGAGATATGAACAATAATTAATATATTAAACTGACGAGCTAGCGCAGTAATTTCTCCGTCACACGTTGGCTCCATGAACACTTCTGTGGGTTTGATCTGGTTTTATTTAAGCTTTTAAAGGCAAACATTAGAAAATATGCTTTTAGGGACCTAATCTAAACTATGATACCTGCTGTGTTTGCTTTTGTTATTATAATGAAAGAAAACTGGGTTTTTATTCTGTCACTAGAAAAAGAATAACATTTTCTATTTGACATTTAAAACAAAAATACAATATCAAAGATCATTTCTTAAGTTACAGTAGGTCAAATATGAAACTGTTTATATTATCATTTATTTATTTTATTTTTTACAGTTAATAGCAATAGTCGGTAATAAATAAAATTTAGGATTTTTACTTCTAAGAATAAGAATAATGCAGGCTGATTTTTAAGTTAAGAGGAGGATAAAGGTGAGCTCATCTGTATGGCTCACGGAACTGAGATGTGTTTAATCTGTAGGTATAAGGTTACTTCAAACTTTACAAGAACGCAGGTCTGTAGATATTTATAGGGATGCACGATATTGGGATTTTGGGCCGATATCCAATATGCCAATATGTTAAAACTTGTTTGGCCAATAACCGATACAAATACAGATATTTTGTTTCCTAGACCTACTTACAGAGACTAGATAGCTTTCTCTGCTGTGAAATTAAAATACATTAATCTGCATGGTCTTTGTCAGTTTGGCCTGCTAACAAATGCAGATGCCAAAAAGGGGGCTGAAAATGATGCAACACTGCAACTTGGATTATGTTTGATGTCAAGTTTATTAATTACATTTACTCTAACACAATGTCAACACTCAAACTAAGCTCAACTTTGGATTTTTGGCCGATATCCAATATGTTAAAACTTATTTGGCCGATACCGACGTGATATATAGATGCCAAATGGAGGGCTGAAAATGATGAAACACTTCAACTTGGATTATGTTTAATGTCCAATTTATTCATGACATTTACCATCTCTATCACAATGACAACACTCGAATAGTGCAAATTTGTACATTTTCACAAATTAAACTCAACCTGTTCACAAGCGACAAGTGAAAAGCACATAAGAAGTAGTGCATAGTGCATTTTGACTTCTTCTCTGCCGTGATCAGATCGGGTAGGCACGCGTGACATCATCACGTGCTGGCACTGCAGGCATCCTTGTCACTGGGTTGTCATACAAAAACAGCTACTTTTATATTGGTGAGCTATTTTGATGGAATGACCGATGTCCAATATTTTACTTTAACACTAATATCGGACGATACCGATAATATTGTGCATCCCTAATATATATTATATATACAGTATATATATAACAGCGCTTTTTATATTGGTGTGTTATTTTGATGGAATGGCCCATATCCATTATTTAACTTTATCGCTAATATCAGCCGATACCATGCCGATAATATCGTGCATCCCTAGATACTTTTGTTTTCCCTGAAGAGTTTGAGCTGGCACTGACTTTGAACAACCCTAAAATCTATTTTAACAACTATAGTAAAACCCTCTCCTCTGTAACTGAAGGAAGAGTCAAAAAGTTAGATTTGTGCAGGTAAAGCGCAAATTCTAAGATATTTATAGATTTTTTTTGTGTGTCCTCAATGGACTGGTTGTTAGAAATTGTATTAAACTTTTTATCGTCATAAAATGAAAGTTTGTGCGACATTTTATTTTACAAAACAGCTGAAAGAACACCAATAAGTATGTTAGTTTAAGACTTCTTTGCATAGGTCCTGCTTTATGGCGTTTGTGTAATGAACAGGTGGCAACTTCATTAAATGTTGCACCTCGTCTCCGTCATCGTCCGCAGAAATGACGATCCTCTTCTCCACACGAGTCTCCGTGGATCCACTTTTCACTACCTGTATGGGTAGTATTGAATGTATTTAAGAGCCAAATAAAATAAAATTGAAACCAATAAAGGGGGAAATAATCGGTTCTGCTAACTTTAGATATCTGAGTAGTGGTGATGGTGGTGCCGCTGGTCGTCTCTGAGGAAATGGTCTGCGAACTGGAAAATGTTGTGCTGTCTTTGTCCTCGTCTGTTCCTTCATCTGCCACCTGAGAAAAAAACAACAACAAACAAAAAAAGCACTGAGTAATCAGTCAAATCAATGCAACTCTGACCTCCTGTTAGAGAAGGTGCAGATGAGTGAGCACCCGCCCCCCCGCCCAGTGCAGCTTGTCGTTAGATCTCCTTGATGCCAACCTGACCTCCTGCAGGATGGGCAGATCTGCTGCTGGAGCCCCTACCTTTGAAGACTCATAGGTGAATGTCTTGGTGGGGACGATGGGGACCTCCGTGGTGGAGACGTCGCTGGACAGGGCGTTTGAAACAGCTGTGATGGTAACAGTCTGGGTCTGCACCAGAGGGGGCTGTGAATGGGAGCATAGCCCCATGAGTTGAACCTGACGCCTCACAGAAAACAGTGTCCTCTCGCACCATGCATTCTCCTACGTGCAAATCATTTCCACCACCAGCAGCCCGCGTTAGTTTGAATTACTTTTGAAAGACAAGCGTGTTATATTGCTTCCTGCTACGATTCATCACAAATAAAACAGAAAAAATCAGTCTCAAGTGTATTAGAATTAGACATACTGAGAATTTTTTATGAATTTTGTGTCAAAGTACTTGTAGAGCAACCCGTCACCATAGTGAAGCTCTCTGCACACCACTGCCCAACACATGTGCAGCATTTAAAACTCAATTTAAAAGCAATTCTCACCACTCTGACTGTATTCACCACCTTTATAAATAGTCATTTTCATGCGCCGTGCTGCAAAGGAGCGAGCGAGCGTGGCAGCTAAAAGCCGAGCAGAGAAAGAAGCAGCATTCCCACCCTGAGGGATTCAGGAGACTACCTGGAAGCAGCGTATGACCTGTGGACCATCGCTCCAGAAATAGGAAGCTGGGGAAGATCCAACCGGTCTCCCGGAGCGCTCCGACACTCCAGGATATAGTCCTTCGTCCTCCCGGACCGCAGCTAAATCTTTACAGAAAGGCTCGAAGGAGGGAGGAGCCAGCTGGGCCATTTCCACCTCTACGATTGGCACCAAGAGCGGATCAAAAACTACAACCTCCTCGTGATCGCGTGGCTTCTCCTCAGCAGGAGCGTGGAGAGCTTCGAAACCATCAGGCCCGCTCTCATGGCTCGCAGTGGGGCTGGGTGTGTCTGAAAAGCCCCGATTACTGATGGTTTCCTCGTGAGAAGCTTTAGTCTCTGATGGTTTGCAAAGGGAACTAATGCACACGGTCTAAAAAAGACAAACACAGTCACTGTGGGATCATGGCAGCTCTTAGGTATCACACGTGACACAAAAATGTTTGCATGCAGCTACGTCAGGTCTGATAATATAATTAGGACAGATGTTAAGAAGATGGTATGATGTTAAGTGTTTTAAATAAATGATCGCTTTTAGAGCTACAGCTGAACTGTGCAGGCCGCAGGTTGTTACTCCAGATGACTGGAGCAACATGAATTCAGCTGAATATTGTTTTTTTACTATGAAATATGACACCAAGTTCATTTCATAAATCTCTAATAAAAAACAGAGCATAAAAATAACTAAGATATGTTGCAACATGTTAAACTTTTAATTTCTAGTTGTGAGTACAGTACATGTATTTGTATATTTAATATTGTGTTTTCACATTTCAAATCTCCACTAACTTTAATTTTGTGCAACAAAAACTAATTCAATGAGTTATTTGGTCTCATTAGACTTGTCCTATTTTCTGCATTAGAAGTGGAAAATACGTTAAGATTGTACTTTACTTTGAAATAATAAGTAATAATAATAATAATAATGAATTCAATTTATAACGCGCTTTTCATTAGTGAAAATCTCAAAGCGCTACACACATTGAATGCTACACACATTCATACACCGGTAGCGGCAGACTACCATGCAAGGTGCTTTCCAGTCCTACCGGGAGCAACTCGGGGTTAAGTGTCTTGCCCAAGGACACAACGACACATGGTGTGGGGAACCGGGATTCGAACCGCCAACCTTCCGATCGGGGGACGACTGCCATTACCACTACGCCACGGCCGGTAAGTACACCTTTATTATACTATTTTTGGTGAACATGATCATGATTAGATAAGTTACATTATAACTTTTGTTAAAACAAACAAAACAAAAGGTCTGTTTTTTGTTACATTTAACTGTAAAAGTTTGTTCAATAGTTTTATTTTATCATGTAGGTATTTGCACCTGAACGTGTTTTACCTTTTTGAGACAAAATAACTCATTTTACTTTAAAAGGTGCAGCTTTAATACAATTTAATGCTACAACTCTATTATAAATTCTGCTTGTAGTTCCAGACCTCAGTTTTCACCAACACTTACAAAGAACAAAAGAAGTGTTAAAAATAAAATTCAGCCAAAAGCTCCTGATGTAAATTCATTTATGTACATTTAAATATTTGAGTTTCGCAACATGGTGCTAACTTATAGACATTTTCTACAGGTTTTTTTTGTTGGTTTTGGACAATTCTTAAAATTTATCTGGAGGATTAGATGAGATATAAAAAGTGAGGACTACCAAAGACACCATAAACAACTAGTTTAGTACAGCCATGCACTTGAATAGTACTGCATCATCTATAATGAAAGAACAAAGCATCTCCTGAGCTGTAGATGGAATGTCTTTTATTTCTTGGTCTAAGTTGATTGTCAGAGTCATGCAACAAGAAATCTCTTGCAACTTCCACATATTGCCTTTCCTCGTACTGTACTGCTGAGGGACAAATAAAGTTTTACAACTGAGCTGCCTTAAGGTTTCCCACCTTAGTAAATGTTAAACTCCCCCTGAAACAAACCTGCAGTGTGTACTTCATGTGCTTTCAGGACTAAAAAAAAGTCACAGTGATCAGTTTATATAAAAACAAAACCCTAACTCTGGTGATAGTATACAGTAAAAGTACTTCAGATGTGTACAAAAACAAGCTAAGAGACAATAAAAACTTAGCCTGGTTAAAACCAGACCCTTGTCCTTCACTTCGCTTTGTACTAGGGTCTGGGACTTCTCTCATAGACAACGATTTCTCCGGTAGATTTTTGACCGGACCAATCAGAGAACAGAAGGCGGAGTTTTGTTAGTTTAGCCTGGCGAGGTCCAGGCTATTCAGATAAATAGCTCAGAAACCACTCGGTGGATATTTTTTCTGCTACCAGTGTGTAATTATATGGCTCTAATTTACTGACTGTTGGCCTAGATTAAACATTTGAGATAAAATTCGATTTTTTATCATTTATTTTCGTAGCGCACCCGAGGCTGTTTGGAAAATGTCAAACCGAAACTATTTAAATCCAGCAGATTTGACCATTTCGTGAATTGATTTAGGAACTGTTAAGCTCAGGAACACTTCTGATATAACGTCAGCTAAGAAATATATTTTTTCTCAGCAAAGAAATAATAGTTTTTTACCTTGTTTTCATGAAAATTCCTTCGTGGCGGCAGCCATTTTAACTGACGACGTCAGTCGACGTCGTTCAAAACTCCGCCTTCTGTTCTCTGATTGGTCCGGTCAAAAATCTACCGGAGAAATCCTTGTCTATGGGAGAAGTCCCAGACCGTAGTACGAAGCGAAGTGAAGGACAAGGGTCTGGTTTTAACCAGGCTAATAAAAACTACTAAATATCAGATAATTTGTAAATACTTTTAAATTCCATCACAGAAATGATTAAACAGTAGCAGACTGACATGTTGGACTCGTTTTCAGCCCTAACCAGTCTTTAGAGATGAAATCTGTGTCTGAGAAACCGAACGGATCGTGCAGACGTGAAGAAGAATCAGAAAAAGTCCCGTTCAAAGGAAGTCAGGTAAAAGGCTGCAGCTTCCTGAGCAGAGGATGAAGATGAAGGATGCTGGAGTGGTGTTGCAGAGGACAGAAGCAGAAAAGAAAGGTAGAGCATGATGGTAGATGGGCTAGACGCGGTCTCCGTGGGTCACGGTCACACCTGCATGGAGGTTTCCGAAGTGTTGATACGGCCCCTCAGCTGCGTTTGGAGTAGAAGTCTAGCAGGGGGCCCCGCGGGAGGCGGATGACAAACTGAGAGGAGGGAGGAGGAAGGAGGGAAGACATGAGAGGAAGGCAATGTCGGCAATGACCAAAACACTGCCAGAATTTTCAATAGGTCATTTTTCAAAGTACGTACTTAATATTTGAATTTAAAAAAAGAAGGATTTTTTATGTTTTGTTGTTCAGAACATGGAAACACCAGTACATGCATTTTAACATGCAATATTTAGTTTCCATGCCCAACAAACTTATTTACTTTTTTGGAAAAGACAGAAAGTCATCCACACTTGCCACATAATTCAAAACAAAAGTACAAGATTTAAATATTTTTAAGTTTAAGTGCAGTAATCCATCGCTACTTCAAGATTAGTTTTTTTTCGCAGACTCGCTCTATCGCGGTTTTTCAAAGTAAGATTGGACATGACACACAACTGGCCAATTGATGAATGAGCCACACGATCTGCATAGAACTTTTGTTTAAAATTAATTATTTTAATTAATTAGCACCAGTGTGCAGCCCAAGCTGCAGGAGAAGCTTCTTCATGCAGTGTGTCATAGCCTTGCTGCAGCGGAGAAGTGGGCGTGGCCATGAGCGCTTGCAGGTGGCAGAGTGCAGCTGGAGGAAGAGAGCTGATATCATGACATGCTGTGCTCTTTTAGAGCGTTTCAAGTTTAGAAACATCGTTTAGAATATTGCAAGAGCGTGGAAAGGGTTTTAAACGCCTATATACTGTATATATATACAGTATATATACTGTATATATATATATATATATATACAGGTAACCCCCGACCTACGACCCCATCGACCTGCGAACCACGGGACCTACGAACATATCATATTTAATAAAAATATGAAATTACTGTATTAAAAAAAAAAAAAAATATTTTTTTTTTTTTTTTGTGTTTAAATGTTCTTAATTTCATGTGTACATCACTTTGTTGCAGCTCTGGTTGTTTTAAAGGCTTTATAAATAATAATTATGATAAAAAAGATCATTTCTGATCATTTTTGAGCAATTTTTGAGCAATCTTGGGCAACAGGAAGTAGGTCTTCAGTTTACACGGTCACAAATTAATGTAGAACACCGGACGCTATTTTAGGTTCAGTCACTGGGGTCTCCGGTCACAAATTAATGTAGAACACCGGACGCCATCTTAGGTTAGCTGCCGAGAGCCGGACGAAGACTGGTGACCAGGATGGCTTCATATGGATTAATTACTAGCTGGAAACGTCTCTGTGAACTTTGTGGATGTCTCAAGCAGCAGCGGATTTATCGCCGATCGTGCCAGGCCGCCGTGCGAACACCTCCGGCCGGCCTGGCTACACCTCCGGCCTGGCTAGCTCCAGAGCTAACACTGGAGCTAACACGGGAGCCGGCCTTTTGAACACTGGTGACCAGGATCGCATCATATGGATTAATTACTAGCTGGAATAGCTCTGTGGACGTCTCAGGCTGGAGCAGCGGCTGGAGCAGCAGCTGCAGATTGATCGCGCCGCCGCTCCAACACTAGCTCATGGCTTGGCTAGCAGAAGCTAGCCAGCTAGCTAACACAGGTCTGGAGCAGCTGCGGTGGCTTGCCGGCCCCCGCGCTGCTTGGCCCGAAAACAATCAACGCATGGCAACCTATGTCGGCTTTGACCATCTCAAAGTAAGAAAATATATTTTTATTTATTCTGTAAATGTGAATAGCAATGTTTAACATTACAGTACACTACTTTACATGCTTAAATGTGTGCGCGCGCTCCGTTAGCATGATAAATAAAGGTTGAATGAATGAATGAATGAATAATTTTTTTTTAATATAATTTTCACCCCCTACCTACGAACGGATCGAGCTGCGAACGGTTCTTAGGTCCCAAACTCGTTCGTAGGTCGGGGGTTCCCTGTATATATATATAATATATGTATATTTTTTTTCATTCATTCAATCTTTATTTATACAGGCTAGCCTCGTTGAGCCACGGGGACTCATTTACAAGAGTGACCTGTCTCACTCACACCCAGGGTCAATTTAGAGTTACCAATCAGCCTAACATGCATGTTGTGCCACCGTGCTGCCACATATAACTCTTTCCATAAGAGGATCTTTAATGTGTGCAAAAGTGTTTTTGGAATCCATTTTTCAGCGTAACGTCTGATGCAACTGTGAATGAGGCTGTGTCTTTTCATGAAAGAACAACCAGACCTGGAGGAAACATCAGCCAAACGTAAAGTGAAAGCAGCAAAGAAAAAAGCAAAAGAAGCAAAAAGAGGATGAACAGAGAGAAAAGGGAAGGAGGGGAAACAGCCCTCTGTGTCAGAGCGTGAAAACCTTTATGAAAGTGGTCATGTTTTAAAGTCATGCAGTAACTTTTCAGTCAGGTCTGTCAGTCATGCAACGCAAACACGTCAGGCTTCAGATCCAATGCAGATTAGATCCAGACCAAGTGAGTTCTCAGAGAGTGGACAACCTGTCCCACAGAAACCTCACCGGCATTCTTCTCTTATGTGGAAGAACAAAAGCGAAGGCCCGACTTCACAAGGCCATCGGCATT
The DNA here is from genome assembly GCA_038048925.1 of Garcialebias charrua. Lineage (NCBI taxonomy): Eukaryota > Metazoa > Chordata > Actinopteri > Cyprinodontiformes > Rivulidae > Garcialebias > Garcialebias charrua. Next base: position 22,778 of record JBBPBX010024322.1, on the reverse strand, counting down.
CTCTGTACGCATGCATGTGCTGCACACCACATGCCACAGCCTCCAGCAGGACATGCGTACACACTGCTCAAACTGTTGGACAACTGTCTCTCGTCTTAATCCACTTCTATTCAGCTCAGTTTACCATCAAATGTCCTCCCCTTAAGACGCTATAGACAAGTCGTTCCACAAAGTGATGATTTCAGTTCAGGAACTGATCCTCTGGAGAAGCTAATTCCCCTCTCAGTTCCTGAACTGACAAGAAGCTGGTGACCTCATTCCTACGGGACACTTACCCCGTCTGCACCAGGTAGAGGCTGACCGTTGATACCCAGCGTGCGAAACGGAGAGTGAGTGGACAGGCGCTTGTCCCACTCGCTCTGCTTCGACTCGGGAACAGCCTCCATGAAGTTCCTCTTCAGCTCGCTGATGCTGGCGTGGTGCCGGATCAGCTCCTCCTGAGGTCTGTCAAAGTCCTGCATGGAGGACAGTCCAGACGAGGTTTGGAGGGAAAGGGACAACGATGGGTGGTGGAATTTGACAAGGGGTAAAAAAAAATAATGAAATAAAGACACAAAAAGGTACGAGGGAGACGACGAACGGGTTGAGAGAAAAGGATGTTTAGGGAATAGAAGAAAACATAAAAACAAAGTTAGAATCTGTTGATTTTGTGCTTTTTGTTGCCGATTACATGAGTAAGCTGAAGCCGTGTTAAACAGGTGATGCAATAAAACCAAACAGAAGGAGCCAACACTTTCAATGTTTGCACTTCTAGCTAGAAGTACAAATACTTGTAGTTACTTGACGTGCTGTATTAGCATATCTGATCCTTAAATTAAGTCCGTCAGCTGATTTACTGATGCTGTGAACAAGCGGTGACTTTAAAACACACAGCACAACACACAGCACAGCGATTCGATTTCATGTACACGGCATTAGGACTGCAGTGAAACACAGAGAGAACAGGCTACAAATCAAATGAGAGCTGATGACAGCACAGGTTGCAGAAGATGAAGCATCTCTTAAAAAGAATAGAAAAACTTGTTCATTTAGGACAAATGAACAAGTTGGTCTTCAAAAAATAGCATGATATTGCAAAACAGACTGCAGACAGTTCATTTCTTCATCAACATCTGCTTTACTGCCTAAAAGCAAATTCATTTTAAATCTTAATCCAATTTTTTTTAATTATTGTTGCTTAAATTGACATAAAATACAATTTTTTTTAAATAACTGCTGCAAAAGTGTAATGCATTTCTTGTAACTTGGAAAAGAGATGAAGGAAAACAAAGCAGAAGCAGCAACAGTGATTAAAAACAGAGTACCGTATTTTCCACCGCACGTCGCTCCGCCCTACAAGTTGCATCAGTTCAAATATATTTAATAAAGTGGAAAAATCCATAAGTATGTTGCTTCGCCATGTACGTCGCATTTATTATGCGCCACTGCTGACGCGTCGCGTTTGTTATGCGTCAACAGTGACAACCCGAAAATGTGGGCCAATGTTGTGCTAAAAATCGATTGGCTGCCAAATGACGGCCGCGGGAGCGTGCAAGGGAGGACTTTAACAAGAGTTTAACAAGATTAACACTTAAAAATATTTGTTTGCTCAAACTAATAATAAAGGTGTGTCTCAGTTTAACTTTTACTTAATAAAAGGACTTTAGCTGTCAAATCAGCTGCATTTCAAAAGTACTCACTACCTCGGTGCTCGGGGAGCGCACTTTGAGGGAGGAAAAAAGGAAGGAGGAATGCTGTGCATTTCTTTGAACTTTAACAAGATAAGCACCTAAAACAATTATTTGTTTGCTCGACATTATAGTAAATGTGTGTCTCAGTCGAACTTTTACTTAATAAATGCACTTCAATGGTCAAATTAGCTGCATTTCGCTGGGGCGGCACATCAAAATGAAGCTGGTTGCTCCAAGCGAACTCGACTTAGGCAAGCCGACTGTGTCATTAATAGCCACTTATATCTATTACATGACAACGGCATGCTATAGTACTCTGGTGCCATCTAACGGCTGAAAATGGTAGTGTTCAATATTTTCAGTCAGAATGAATGAAAAGAGTCATATTTCAGCAAAAAATGTGTTTATAAATATGGGGGGAAAAATCCATAAATATGTAGCTTCGGCCTAAAAGTTACAGGGCATGCAATTTATGAAAAAACTGACTTATACAGCGAAAAATACGGTAAAACATGTAAGAAGTTCTTGTTCTGTGTTAGATAAAAACCACAGCTCCATGTCATATCACAATACTAGACTAAATGAAATACAACATCCTGAACGAGTTTGGCTCCCCCCGTGAAGAAGTACCCATTTATTTTTGTTAAAAGTTCATCAGCACTCCCTCCTGAATCAACTGGATTAAAGTTAATTCGCCACACACATTATTTAGTACTGATGCAAAAAACAAAAATAAATCAAACACACAAATCAAGCCGCATGCAAGCGTGAGGTTAAACAGCAGCCAGTGAGCCACAGAGCAAGAAAATGCAGCTCGACATCTCCAAAACGGATACAAACCTCCAGCATTAAAAGGCTATGTCTGATATAAATTGTGTCACCCTCATATTTCTTAGCTCTTTTCTGTGAAGAATGGAAAGAACAAAAAAGTGTGGGTTTGGTTCAGTTTCCCTGCAGACTGCCACACATAAAACATGCACTCTATGAAGTTCACCAATGTGTTAAAACGACGGAAAGAGCAAAGAGGACTGCATGCAAAATGATTTGGTGCAAACCATGAGGGGCTAAAACTGCACTATACTGCCAAAAACACTGAATATTTAGTTCTAGGTATAAAACTTGAAAATAGTGACAAATCTGACAAAACACCCATTAATTTAAAATCATGCATGTGTGCATTCCAGTGTTTACAAGCAGTGAGAGGAATTGATGACTTTGAAACAGTTAACTTGTTCTGAGGTTAGTACACTGAACAGGCTGATTTGAGAGTTTTGTTAACACTCGTGGTTGACACAAACTGATTTCTCTACCTCTTAGATTACACTGTATGTGCATCAAACCTGCTGTCTGTTTGGTTTTAGATCTAGCTGCATGGAAGCACAACATGAGGAGGCTTAAATCAGCCTTTTCAAGAAGTTCTTTATCGGCGGACTGGAGGAGAGAAATGACTTTAGCACGACTGGCGCCGAGAATCTGACCTTTCTCATTAGCACCCCCTCCAAGCTTGTCTTCTCGAGCTCAGACTCGTGCTAACCCGGGGAGGAGACAGGAACACGAGTTAGCATTGACGTCTCAATTAGTCATCATGAAAACGTGTCCTCTTGAGGGACAACATGCACGCCTCCTGAGTCTGCCACTGACCTGGATGTCACCATTGAAGGTGGAGATGAGTGAAGACTGTACTTCTCTCTGCTCCCTCCACACTGCTGACTACAGCAGCAAGACAGACACGTTCACACTCAGATACACATTTCTGCTCACGCTGGATAAAAACTAGAAAACACTTAAAACTCTCCTTTCAGTCTTTGTCACTTTTGAACCAGCTGACATATTGTGACCAATTTATTGACCTCTTACGTCCAAAATCTTTAAATACGTATATACAGTACGTTGCTGCATTGCGTTTATGTGCACTGAATTTACACCCCAAACCTATTTATTGGTAATCAGAGGAATTGAATACCTTGACCTCGGACGCGGCTTCAACTTTTGACGGCTCAGCAGCTTCCACAGTAACCTCCAGCTTCCTGTCCTCCTGGCGGCTGGTTTTAATGGGAGTGGAGGTCTGAGGCTGGTCAAATGGGGACATAGGGATTCCTGCCTCTGCCAGAGCAGCCTGGGAGAAGACCGGAGCGCTGACAGGACGTGCGCCCCTCTGTGTGCTCACAACTAGACAAAATCCAGAAAAAAAGTAAGTAAAGTTTATTTCTAGAGAGCTTATCACAGACATAAAATCACAAAGCGCTGTACAATAAAAATCAATGCTAAAAGTATACAAAGAATAAAACAAGCATAAAAACTACATATAAATCAATAAAAATACAATAAAATCATGACATAAAAGCCTGAGCAAATAAAAGCGTTTTCAGTTGTTAAAAGCGACTCATTTGCAGTTTATGATCATAACGCAAGCTGTTTAAACAGATGTGATTAAATAGGCTGTCAGACGCTAACGCAACAGTGAGCATTGGAAATGCAACCAAATCAGCACATCATACTTACTGTACTCAGCCTCACTGTGATCAGATCCTGAAAGGGAATACTCTACCGTACTCGTTTCCAGTACTTGAAAGCAAATGTGAGTTGGGCAAGAAGCAGTAATGTTCAAAGTGAAACGATTGTTAGGCTGTTTTTTAAGCTCGATGATGATGAACCACCAAAACGTGGCCAATAAGGAAGCGCAAAGCCAAACGGTTGATCCATAGAAGAGAATCTAGTGTATCCGGGCTGCTGTTAGTAAGCATTTTATGAAGCGGAATAAAACAAACCCAAACAAGTAAAAAATAAAATACCTGGCTCTTTGAAGCCAACGTCTAACAGAGAAAACCAATCATCAATGACACGAGTATGTGAGAGTGGAAGTCTTTCCTCCAGGATCCGCTTCTCAAACGTTGGTTTTCTTTCAGAAATCTTGGTCTTTGTTGTGGTTGCTACAGCGGGAAGTCCAACCTCTGCTGGGAGCCGGAGGCGTTCAGGGGCAGCGGCCGATACAAATGCTAGTAATATTTTGGCAAAGACGTTTCAAAGCAGTTATACATCAGTGGTAACCGAGAAATGGATTACAGCAGCCACATCTAAATTAAAGAGTCACATGACTAATGACTTTACACCCTAGGTGAAGCTCAACAAAAAGATCTTTGCACGTTTAGTTGAACAAATTGCTGTTAGATTATACCTGATTCCTTAGAGGGCCAATCCAAAAGAACAAACCAATCATCTTCCATTGCTGTCAGCGCTGGAGGTGGCTGCACCACTTCCTTTTGTCGCCACGTTTCTTCCACTATAGTAATTCTCTTCTGTACTCGGTGCGCTGTGACTGCCAACTGTTCAGCTGCTCTCGCCTCAGGACCAGAGCGAACACGTTCGTCCACAGCCGCTGACACAGAATACACAGAACGTGAAGCTAAGACTAAATTATGTGATACGGATCTATTCCGCCTATCTGAATTTAACTATTGGTGCTGAAAAATAACCTCAAATTAATATCCTTAAGAGCTCTGACACAAACATAAAGCAGCCACAGTTTCACAAAACAATCAGGTTATTCAGCTGGTTAAAGTAAATGTTTAGATCTTTTGAAGTGGGGTTCTGTAGAAAAGTTAACATCTGTATTTTATCCGTTAATAGAAAGCCCTTTAAATAATATGTAGCATTTCTTATTTCCATTGCCTTTTTATTTCCACTTGTTCAAAAAAGCTTTCAGTGTGTAACTTTTATTACTTTTGGTATTTTAGTATGTAGCATTTTTATTTCCATTGCCTTCTTTTATTGCTGTTGTTTCTTATTCTATTTTCATTGATTTATTGTTCCAGTTTATTCATCTTTTTATCCTGTTAAGCACCTTGGTCAATGCAAGGCATTGTAGGAAGGTGCTATACAAATAAAGTTTATTATTATTATTATTATTATTATTATTATAACCTCAGCTTGGTGAAACAGAGTTTAATTCTCACCAGATTGATAAGTTAAAGGATAGTTTGGGCAGGAAAAAGAAAAAGGCAAACTGCTCACGTCTTCAAGATCTTCATTGGCTTCCCATTATCTACTGCATTCATTTCAAAATTCTGCTTCTCACTGTTCATATCTGCCTAAATTTATCCATATCAACATATTTTCTACACTCTCAGGTCATCTTCATCCATCCACCTCACGGTTTCTGCTACTCCTTCTCTACTTTTTGTTGTTTTATAAATTTAAAAAAGTGATTTAAGGTGTTCTGAAGGGTGCTTAACAAAATGTATTATTTAATACCAATCTCAACAAATATCTCATACGAATGTTGTGTACACTTTACACCACCATTAATTTCATATAACAGTTATTTACATTGAGCTATCGTAATTTACAAGCAAGGAAGCAACAGATAGCTGTAGCATTTCCTGTGCAGACTGGGACACTTCTGGCAGGAGTATGTTAATATTTTTTACTAATAATTTGCATACCATTTGAAACTGATGGCAGTGTGAATGTTTAGAAACAGTGTTTGCATGAACCATAATGGTGTACCACAAGGCTCAGTCTTGGGACCTACCATCTTCACAATCTACATACCATCTACATACCAGTAAGTAATGTAGGTCAGATCATTCCTGATGCATCTCTACGTTTCTATGCTGATGATACAGTTGTTTGTTGAGCTAGAACAGTTTTCCAGCTTTTGCAATCCGCTTTTGACATTATCCAGTCTGATTTGTTCCGTTTCAAACTGGTGCTAAATGCTGATAAAACTAAAGGGATGCTGTTTTCAAACAAGAAATCAGTCCCAGCAGTCTCTCCTTCCATCTTATCTACAAATGATGTTCCTAAAGAGTTTATTGATTCTTACAAATACAGGACCGGTACTTGGGAATTTTGGTTGATACACATCTCTCTTAAGTCTCATGTTGAAAACTTGCTAAAGAAACTGAAAGTAAAATTTATTTATGTTTCAGAAACAGATCGTTTGACTCTGAATGCTAGAAAACGCCTTGTAACTGCGACTTTCCTTCCCTCAACTGACTACAGTGACATTTACACAAGTGCTCCTACAAGCACCCTGCAGATGCTGGACGTGGTCTATCATGGTGCACTAAGATTCATAACTGGCTGTAACTACCGTATCGATCACTGCACCGCTGTATTCAATGGTTAACTTGACATCAACTTCAAGCAGACTCTCACACTGGTGCAGTTTCATCTTTAAATCACTTCTTGGTCTGTTGCCTTCATACATCTCCTCCTACATGTCACTTAGTCAGTGCAGCTACAGGGTGCTCTCAAGACTTCATTACCTGCAGCGTCCACCTCAGTGAAAACCGAATTTGGCAAAAGGGCCTTCTCTTACTCCGCTCCTGTAACCTGGAACACTTTGGAAAAAGATCTGAAGCTCTCGACATTGACGTCCCTAAGGGATTTTAACCTGCTGTTAAGTTCAATGCACAAATCAATGCAGATGTGTTCCTGTTTTTAGTATTTTACTCAGTTTTATAATGTAGCATGTTTATTTTATATCAATTCTTTTATATACTTTTCATTTTATATGCTTTTATTTGAATGTTTATTGTGTGTGTGCCTCATTTGTGGTTTTTGTTTAAAACGGGTCTCTCTTGTAAATGATAAAGGTTGAATGAATTATGAAATTCTTTAGACTGAAGTCGGTCCCGCTCAGACTAGTACCGCATTTTCCGGACTATAAGTCTCACCTTTTTGCCTAATTTGCATGCCCTACGACTTATAGAGAGGCGAGACTTGTTTATGGATTTTCCCCCCATATTTTTAGACAAATTTTTGGCTCAGATATGACCGTTTTTCATTTTGGCAAAAATGGTGCAGTATCACTTTCGGCCGCTAGGGGTGCAGTACCACCTTTGTCCGCTAGGGTACACCGACCGTTTCCACCTCATGTGTCCGACGGCAGCCTCCTCTAGTCGGACACACACTGTCGCTGCCCGGCCTCCTGCTCTGGAGGTATGAACTACTGTTAGCTCAGTGTTTGTTAGCAAAATAGGTCAAGAACCACAGGACAGATTTTACTTAAACTTACAGAAAGTAATTACTTGGTGGTCATTTACAAACTGTTAGCTGTTGGAGTTATTTGACACATCCTTGCTATAATTTTCAGCAGACAAATAATTGTTTTTACCATGTTAATCTTGTTAAGTCCTTCCGTGCATGCTTATGTGGCCGCCATTTTCAGCAGGGCAAATGACGCGCTGACGCGTCGCGGTTACGCGTAATAGATGCGACTTATATAAAGGTGCGGCCTGTTTATGGATTTTTCCAATTTATTGACAATAATTGGACAAATCGACTTAAATAAAGGTGCGACCTATAGTCCAGAAAATACTGTAGTTAGCTTGTCAAGTGATGAACCACTGAGGTTGTTCAAAGAGCTATTTACAAGAGATAGTGTAGACTATTAATTGTTCATAACCTTTCCAACAGAACCCCACATCAAAATGTATGAACTTTTTCTTTAATATAGCACTTTGGGTATCAGTTTAGTACGGTAGATGAAACACAAACAAACCACACTGAAAACTGTTAGTATGTTTGATTTTGACTCTTAGCAGCAGCCCCACCAGACAGCAGTGTACCTGATATTTTAGCTGGCACATCCAGCAGCACAAACCAATCATCGTCCACTTTTCTGGACTGCGGTAGGTTAACAGACGTCATACGCGGTCTCACATCTTCCACGATGAACTTTGGTTTTAGTTCAGCGGGTACTGTTACACGAACAGCACGCTGAACCACCGCAGCTGATACAGAAACATAAATATAAATAACCCCGACGCAAATAACGCAGTGTACACAAAGCCTTTGGCGAAGGAAAAGTACCTGGTGGCGCGACTGCAGGTTTTTCTCTTGCGAAGTCCAGCAGGAAAAACCAATCATCCTCTCCTTCGCTGCTTAACGGCATCTCAATTTGGCTCAGTCTAATTCCAGAAAAACAAGCCACGTCTCGCCTGCCGCTAACATCAATTATCATCTCCTTGTGCGTTCTAGTCTCTGCAGTCGTCACCTCACGCTCAGACGTCTTCTTCACATCCTGAATAATCTCAACTGGGGCACAAATAAAGTGTGAAAGATGCTGAGTGACGCTAGCGTTTCAGTCGTAAACAACAAACAGGCTGCGAACAGAAATCAGTTTTATACCTGGTGGGGTTAAAACAGCCTTTTCACGACCAGGATCAAACAGAATACGCCAGTCATCGTCTTTCTCTGGCTGGAAAAGCTGAGGTCCAACCTGGTCATATGCAGTCTGATACAACTTCTGACTTACTCTTTCTGCTTCAGCTCGGATGTCTGGTAAGACTTTACTTGGCAGCTGTGCAGAAACTGAAAAATATTTAAACCTCTACTGTGACCACTCGACAATACAAATAAAATTTGTTAGCAAATGCAAAAATTTGAAAGCTTAAAATACCTGGAGGCACGTAAGATTCCTCTTTGGAAACTACATCAAAAAGCAGCAACCAATCATCATCGTCCCTGTTATGTATTTGTTCTAATATTTTCTGCTCTGGAAGCTTCTTGTCCTGTTCCCGAGTCACAGCCTCCTCAACTACATCCTTCTTGCTCAAACCTGCTGACTCAGACTCGATCACAGCTGTTTCAATTTCTTTTTGATAAACTTGAACAGCACGCCTGGTCATAGACACTATAAACGGAAAGAAATAACTCTGTCAGATGAAATGAGAAGAAAAAAATACAACTCTAAATATGAGGGGAAAATAGAGAATACCATGGGACACCAGTGATGATTCTTCAATGGGAGGCAACGCACACCAGTCATCTTTTGTCTCACTTGGCTTTTGTTTTATTTCCAAGTCCTCTACAAAAACTTCTACTGGTTTTTCTTTCTGGTCAACAGCTTTGTCTTTAATGAGAGACCTCCCTTCTTCTACACTCACTTCAGCAACTAAAAAAACACACACAAAACTTCAGATGCTACAGGATGTGAGGACATAAGGAAAAAGCTAAAGCAGATTTAATTTTTTTCTAAAAGCAAGGCAGCAAAGCAGATTTTTGTCTGTACCTGGTGAAACATGTGTTGCTTTTCGAGGAGGAACATCCGACAACTCAAACCAGTCATCAGATCTCTCAGTCACCGACAGCTGTTGGATTTCTTCTAGATCTCTTCGTATTACCTTGCTCTCTCCAAATAAAATGTGTTCCTCTTGTGCACCTCCAGCCACAAAGCTCCCATCAGCCACCTGGGCTCTTTCCTTTATTGTAACTGATGAGTAGTCAGGAGAAAGTCTTGTATCATAACAAGTAGGGTGCACTTATTTTTCTAAGTACCGGTAAGCAAAAGAGCACAGAATATAGAAAAACAGTGTATGGTATTTTAGCGATACCTGGTGGTAAGTAAAATGTTTTTCCAGGAGGAACATCCAACAAAATAAACCAGTCATCCACCCTTTTTAGGAGTTCTCTTTTTTGCCTTTCTTCGTCCATAATCTCCGTTGTCCCCACATGCGTTGAGCTGAAATGCCTGCTCTCATCAGCATCAACTAGAGCGAAGACACAAAGTAAATTAAAACAAGAGCAAACGTGTCGAGCAGGTCCAAAAAAAGCTTGCAGCCAAAGAAGCAGAACTCACACACCTGCACGAAGCTTCACTTACTCAAACGTCTAACGCGAGGCAGAGCGTCATGTTTGTAGTTGGTTAATTTCTTATTGCTTGCCGTATCATCGTTATTTCACGCAACACTGTTAGAATATTAGAAGGGTCAGTAAAAGCCCAAAACGGGTTGCACGACAACGTACTTTACCTGTTGGGTTGAAAGCTGCAAGATACGAAGGGCGGTCGAAGAGCTTGAACCAACCATCTTTATTTTCCTCCTGATCCCCAGCCTGTCCTTCTACAATGTTCACCTGCTTATCAGCCGTACGCACGTACGTCTTTTGATATGCTACTACAGACGTGGCACCTGCAGCGTCTGGAGAGGAAAACTTCTCCCGCACTTCTTCCTGCCATTCCTTCTCCATCTGCCGTAGCTTCTCTCTCGAACTATCATCTAACTGATTCTCTTCAATCACCTTAAATCCTTCCTCATCTTCAGACAGATCTTTAAAAAACACCTGCTTTATCTGATCTTCCAGGTCATCCACATCACCCGCTGAAGTCTCCATCCTCCTCAAAGACCTCCTCACCACTACCTTTGTTCCACCTTGGATTTGTTGTCGCTTCAGCTCCAAAGCCTCTTCTGCTCTCAATCTGTCAACCTCTTCCTGCCCCAATTCATCTTCTATTATCTTCTGAACTCTCACAGCCATCTCATCTATATCCTGCAGCCTCTCTTCCAAGTCCCTCACTGCCCTCAGCTTCCCTTCCAAAACCTCCACCTCTTGAAGAGAGTCTATCAAGGTCACCGATTCCTGCAGCCGCTCAATGGCTTCCCTAGTGGACACTTCCTGGTTGGTCACAGAATTGACCTGCGTCTGCACATCGAGCTGGGACTGGGCTTCAGTGGAGACTAGAAGAAGTAAGATGGCAAAGGATACACCGAGCTGTGATTTTAATCACGCAGATGGCAATTACTTCACTAAATGCATCTGGAAAAAAACATATTTCACGCCAAGAAACTTACATGGAGGCATTTCAGTGCGCTCAAGTGAGCTGAAGAATTGGTCAAAGTACAGGAACCAGTCATCTTGCTGTGTTAATGCAGGTTGTACCAGTCGAGCCAAAGAAGGGGAGCTGGGTTTGACTGATGACATCAGAGAAATCATAGGCAACATTTTTGTACTTGGTAACCAAAGTGTAAAAACCTCAAAAAGCACATACCGGTAGTTAAAACCAAAAATGTCTACTTGATTTCATAATGGATGAAATAAAGTTCAAATAGATTTTGAACACTGTGCAAATTTCAACAATCCAGCTCAACGTGGCAAATGATGGGCAACAATAAAAAATGTGGACGAGCATCTTGAGACAACGTTAGTACCTGGCTGACCCGGCCCGCTCACTGACTGGGTCTCAGTGCCCTGCCAGGTTACTGTGACTGTAGCCGCTTACGCATTGGCCGGCCCTCCCCGGCTCTCCCAGCTTCTAACCCGGGTTCGGCGTCTTCGCATTTACCTTTTCCGCCCGGGATCCACCCTTGTTCTGGAACCATCTTCACCGTGGTTCTTATCGGGCCGAGCCCGACAGGGCTAGTTTCAGCTCTCATTTGATTCGTTGTTTGCAGCAGGGGCGGGACTCATTCAAACAACCTCAGCGCGAGGGTTGAATTTCATTCAAATTTAACTACAGAAACGAGAAACCCCTAAAACAATTGTTAGCTGAATTAGTGTTTCTGAGTTAAATTTTTGTTAATAACTGATCACAAATCAGCTTATGTTACAACGTAAATAACACGAAGCGCACACCCATTTCCGCCTTTCAGCGCGACCTGAATGTCATTAAACAATAACTAATATTGTCTAACTGTTGCGCGCAGCCAGGGTTTTAAAATATAACGAATAATCTCTAACTTTTACGTGCAGCTAAAATGTCAGGAGGAGTGATTGCTATATGGGCAAGTTGGACACCTGAAAATTCAGTCTGTTCGGATAGCACAACGAGTAAATGCGTTAACGTTTTGACCGGGAGAAGTGGGTTCGCTTCCAGCCTGGGACAAAGTTATTTTACTTTTTTTTTCTCTTTATTCACATTTTCTTTTAAATAAAAAGGAGTTTGTTTGCAAACTCCTTTTTATTTAAAAGAAAATGTGAATAAAAAGAAAAAGAAAGTAAAATAACTTTGTCCCAGGCTGGAAGCGAACCCACTTCTCCCGGTCAAAACGTTAACGCATTTACTCGTTGTGCTATCCGAACAGACTGAATTTTCAGGTGTCCAACTTGCCCATATAGCAATCACTCCTCCTGACATTTTAGCTGCACGTAAAAGTTAGAGATTATTCGTTATATTTTAAAACCCTGGCTGCGCGCAACAGTTAGACAATATTAGTTATTGTTTAATGCTGTTTAATGACATTCAGGTCGCGCTGAAAGGCGGAAATGGGTGTGCGCTTCGTGTTATTTACGTTGTAACATAAGCTGATTTGTGATCAGTTATTAACAAAAATTAAACGCAGAAACACTAATATATATATATCCAGCTAACAATTTTTTTTTTGCCGAGTCTCCTCTCTTAAAACACGAACACTCCACCCACGTGAAGAGAGCACCCCACCCACTTCCAGAGAACTGCCCACCCACTTCAAGGCGGCTTTGCGGCAAATGCGTAATGAACGCGGGTGGCCCAGAGACACCCAGGGGAGCTCCGGGCCACTGAGGGCTGGCCAATGCGAAAACGGCTTGTGTGAACAGACTGTCCCTCGTCCCAGGACTGAGTGAACGTCTGCTCGGACTCCCCTCTGGCTGTGAAGACATGGTGAGGGGATGGAAGTTATGTAACGACCCAGCAGAACAAACGATCGCTGTGACGGCTTCACAAAGCTTCAAGCAAGCTTTTGACTTCGCTGGACCATTGGCGAGTCCAGTTACATGAGGTTAGTGCAAAAAGAAAGATGAAATGTGCATTTTATTCTCTAGAACAAAAGCAGGTGGCAGATGTTTCAAAGACAGCTGCTGCAGCAATGAAAAGTGAGCAACTGAGCTCAACAAAGTGAAAGCCATTAGTTATTGGTAGAACTTTTGAAAATGCCAAAAAAAGAAAAGAGGAACAATCTCAGGATTAAAAATGAGGAACTTTTAGATCCTGTTCCTGTTTCCCTTAAGTCATTAAAGGGAAACTAAAAGGCCTGACTGATGAAAATCCAATCAATCCAGAACATCTAGCTGGTAAACACGCTGAAAAGCCTTTTTATTACAAACTTTTAGAGCATAAACCTAAATAAACAGCAACAGAGGAGCCGGTGGAAAAGAAGCGATGAAGCGGATAGCCTGTAGTGCGCAGCCAGCGAGTGAGAAATATGCCAAAAGGCATCATGCACGTCTCCACACACTTCCTGGTACCTGGGAATCCAAGAGAAGGCTGAGATTTATCAGGTGTCATCATTAATGACCAGTCATCGGTCTCACACCTGGTGGATGCTGAGAGTTGTTGCAGAAACTGGAGAGTCTCGTCTCCAGCTGCAGGAGCAAAACACGTGAGCGAGCAGCTCATCAAGCCTGCAGCTTGTTGCAGGATGTCTAACACACACGGGGACTTACCTCCGTCCAGGTTACGCGACAGCCTCTTGCTTGCTGAGCGTGTGAAGCGAGGCGCTGGGCGGGCTATCATGGAGCTCGCCTCTCGGGTCTGGGCCTGAGTTCGACCGCTGTAGCGGAACTTTGAGCCCAAAACAAGAAAGCGACGAGACGATGGCGGCTCCACCGACTGAACCCTAAGCAGGAGATACAATAACCTTATTTTTTTTACCAACCTAATATTGACTCAATTTGATCATTTTATTGCATTGTAGATAAGGATTTAACATCTGAATCATAAAATGTAATTTGTATGCAACAGTATGAGCAGCATGGCTGAACTTTAAGGTTTAAAGTCAAGTTAGGAGCACTTTTTCTCTGCTGAACCAAACTAAAGCTTAAGCTGTGGTGAACAATTAGCCAGTTATCTAGACAGCAGCTACCTTTACATAACTGTTAGGCAGAAAACAGTCAATCAGAACTAACAAAGTAAAACTTGTGTTTACCTGAAGAAAGTGTGATGTTCAACACAAACTTTCCACAGCTTCTTTGAGGCTTTGTAGTTGGGAAGTTTGAAGCCAATAGTGCTCTCATATTGCTCCTGCTACATGTGAAAAAGACAAATTTAAATTGATCAACATTATTAGCAGTACAACACAGATACAATGAAAATACCACTGACTACTTTTTCTAAACATATTTTTTTTAAACTGCGACTGCCGTGTAAAATGCTAAATTTTACTTTGCATTACTGTTTTATTTATATTATAATAATAATAATGAATTTAATTTATAACGCACTTTTCATTAATGAAAATCTCAAAGTGCTACAAAGTGTAACAAAAATCAAAGATCAAATAAAAACAAGTGATAAAATCAAGATATATATGAACTTTAATCATTTAATTTATATTTGTTTTGCATCTGAAAATGAGACAATGCCTCTGTGGGGTTTGCAGCAACTGACATTCAAATATATGTACTGTCTAAGAAATTCAATACCGGTATTTAAAAAAAAAATGTGTAAGTCAATAATAACATTACAAGTCTAACTACAATGTTGTGTATTCAGATTTTTTATTTTTATTTTTTTTAAATGAACCCAAGAATTATCTTTGAGCAGATCCAACCCTTATTTTGTAGGTTTTTCATAGAATTACAATAAGAACCTCATACCAGTCCAAGCTAGTGCATTTGAATTAGATGCAAGGTTTGGAACCAGGCAGAAACATTAAAAGTCAAAATGGATGATTTTACCTCTGATGGCCTGATTTTGATAAAAAAGCTGCTCCGTTTATAAGAGATTTTAAGCACTTTGGGCCAAGGGAATCGGTTTATCCTCAGCTTGTCCTTGTAAACCATCAGACCGCTCGAGCAGACCCCCAGTGTAATGTCCACACCGTCAAGATCCTGCGTGCAAAATAAAAATAAAATGTCAGTGTCCATATTCCCACACTTACAGAAAACAGTCACTAGAAGGCAGACTTTCTCATGAAAACAAACCCTGTGAGGTCATGCGGTTTCAAACATTATTAATCCCTTGTTTTTTTTCTGAAAAGAGGATGACATCAATTTTGTAATTAAATTTGATGACTGATGCAGTGCATACACGCTGTTTCAAAACGTTGTGAAACGTAAAAAAATTAAATCAAACATTTAACTTTTAGGATATCCAAGTCTATGTTTTTGCTTAAGTAAAGAGGAAGAACAATAGAATACAAAAAATTAAAATAATAATAAAAGTACTCACTTTGGCTTGATGCAGGTCAACACCGTACATTGCAAGTTTCTTAGCATTTTCCAGAAACAACATGTCTGCTTGGGCTGGACTCATTGACCTGGAAACAAATGAAATAAATCTTTTAAATTAAATTATCATCAGACTTTAAGAATAGCAAGCGGTACGCTGACGTCTCCCATCGCTGAGAGATTTGAATAGTGAATGTTTGTAAGGTTCGAAATGAGTGTTTGACTGGAAGTGAACAAGGAATGCAAATAAACCTTAATAACTTGGATGAAAGCCATTTAAGTGAGTTTGAGTCACACTGTGTATAAAAAAACAGAGGTAGGTTTTCTGTTTTTGGTTGTCCGGAGTGGCACAAAGCTATGAACCCTTGCGAGAGGAGAGAGAAACCTCATCAATCACCAGGTGCAATGAAGGAGCTAGGGGGTGGCCAATGGTGGTCTTCACCACCAATTATTAAGTTTTGACCACCCCAGAAAAACTAGAACGCATCGTTTCCTCAAATAATCAGGATTTACACATACATATACACATGTATGTCAGCAGCCATCTTGGATTTTGACGTTGCAGTCTAATTTTCAATAGGCTCTTTGCACGTCAACTTCCGTGTTCCGGTCAATGCGGTTCGCTCACTTCCGGTCTATTGAACATGGTGTTTTATTCGAGGTGTTCGTGTTTGCAGGGCTTGCCCAAGCTGACTATTAACGATGTTCATCGCATTTGTAAGTCTCATCCAAAGCTCCAACGACTAAATTAGAGAAAGGCAGCCTCGTCTTACATCCACAAACACGAAGGTGAGTTTTACTTTGCTTCGATTGTGTGGCTAACGTTAGCTTTAGCTAATGCTAGCAGGCATTTTTTACCGGTGATTTTAGTATAAAATGTACCAATAAAGTACCTGAACATTCTCAGTTATTCAATCGGACAATGTTTAACCTAATAATTTCTATTTGTGTTCAGTATGTATTGCTTTTTTGCTGTTGATAGTGTCAAACAGAGACGAGGTAACAGGACAGGTTGCGGTTCTTTTAGCTTCAGATCCATGAAGAAACACGACAAACCTCATAGTTTAAAAGTAGGGCAGCACTGGTAATTTGTCAGAGTTCGAGTTCAGCTGACTGTTCTGGTTCAAATTTATTATATGGCCATGTTCCATGGGTTCCGTGTTATTTTATTTATTTATTTTTTTGCATGCATTTTGTTAAGAGCTCAAAAGGGACCGTGTTTACAGCCCCCTCCTCATTTTATCATGACATTTTTTCATCATAACATTAAAAGCAAGACTAGTTCCACATGTTTTGTTTTAATGTTGATTGTGAAGCAGTTTGTAATCTTTATATCTTGAAAGCTGGTATATAAAGTTTTCATTTACTAAACTATTTTAGATGTGAAACATTCCTAAAAAGATGAGAGCACCTCTCCTAATGTACAGTCATATTCAACAAATGTAGTATTCACAAAAGTTCATTAATTTCAATAGCTTAATTTACTAAATTAATTTTTTCAATTTCATTTATTTTTGTAATAAAAATCACTGAGGTTTTCAAGTCTTTATTTCTGTTAAAGGGGACCACAGATGCAAAATTCACTTTTTAATGTTTTTTTTTACTCAACTTTGGGTATTTACTTCATAAAAAAACAGTCCTTGTGCCAAAAAAATGCACCCAGTGGTTTATTTACTCTAAGTAGATTTATTTATTTTTGATAAATACACCTGGATTCACACTTCCTGCAGTTATTGACGTCACAAGCCGTAGCCAATCACCTCAAACCTGAGTCCAGCCCCTCACCTAGCAACCCCTGGTTAGGCTCAACCCACTTCTGTATTAAACACATGACTGTTGTTTTTCATGATTTCATCTCATCTTTTGTTTATATGTTCTTAATTTCATGTGTACAGCACTTTGTTGCAGCTGTGTTTTTTTTAAATGGCTTTATAAATAAAGTATAATTGTTATTTTTATGTTTTAGTTCAATTTTTAGTGTATTTGCGATCGCTCCCAACGCGCAGCCGGCAAAAATTAAACGAGCGGACTCCCGGCATAGGGACCGGCGGCAACGGGACACTGCTTCTGGCGGATGGAGCGGAGCTTCAACTGTACAGCCTCGTTGCAGCCTTGCAGCAGCCTCGCAGCAGCGAGGACCTTCTCCTTACGGATTAATTTACGGGAGACACTTGGTGAACTTTGTGTTGTCTTGACTGGAACAGCGATAACTCCCAAAATCTCCGCGTGCAACGAGCGGAGCTGGCGAACACCGGAAGAGGAACAAGCTAACATTAGCTTCGGATTCGGCAGGTCTCATGCTAAAAGGAGCAGCAAATTGCGGCGCGCTCAGACGGGTTTCGGTAAGTTATCTTAAGCTAGCACTAACAGTAAGTCAAATGAGTAATAAAAAAAGAGCTAATTTTAAAACAACAACACATTACAGATACTGGCTGTTACAGAGGGCGTAAACAGATCTTTGAAGGGCGTGGACTTCAGAACTTCTATCAGAAACCGGTCGTTCAAAACGAAAGTTAAAAATGGCAGAATTAAAAAGGGTATAATTGATTATCTAATAATTATTTTGTGCATTAAATTGAAGGAATAGGGTCTGGATATCCCACAGAAATACCATAAAAATTTAAAAAATACATCTGAGGTCCCCTTTAATGATTTTGCTTGCAGTTGTGAAAACACGACATCTAAGATTAGAATATTGGTATACTGATCAAGCTCACAAACGAGCCTTATCATAAAGCATATGCTAATTTGTTGATAATGACTGTAAATGACTTCCCGTGCTGTAAACATGAGTTCCATTTGATCATAGTATTTTTCACTGTTTTAAGGAGGGCACTCCATTTCATGCCAACAGTTTGAAAGAAAACCTTAACAAAATGTGTAATATGATCTGTCAACAGGTAGTCCTCAAGAGATTCCGTTCCTGTTGTAATGGTGACGTGCAGTTGTTCCTGTGTGGCTGGTTCTGGATTTCACAGGGTGCAAAACCAGGTCCAGTTGGCAAGATGGTGGCCTGGGTCGACTGTGTAAAGGAGGATTACGGTAAATAATACTGGCAATATATAATTTTCATGTCTTGCTACCATACATATATTTTAGCCCCGAGTTAAATACATCTGTGTGATGTTTTATTCAAAGGAGTACGGGTACCCTCTTCAGAGGAATGACTGGCTCTCTTCCTGACCTGTCTGCTTCGAGTGGCAGAGGTATACTGCGATTTGGACACATCATCTGTCACCAACCGAGAGTGTCTGGCAGCGACTGGATGGAAGATCAAAAAATAATCATACACTATCTTAATTTTCCGTCATGCTTCAGAAATTCTTTTATGCCCAAGAATGGGATTTGGGACAATCATGCTTTATTTGGCCAAGTTTAATGAATGGATGTGCCACAAGTTTTGTTTTTGAATAGGTTGTGTTGTGTGCTGTAGATACTATGAAATTCAAAAGAAAAAAGGACACTTTGTTTTATAACAATTTATCATTTGAAGAATTTGTTTGTTCTGATTTGTTTTACATAAAATAAATGAATTTCAAGTTGCACTAATGTCAGCTCTGGCCTGTACCGGTAATTTAGTCTGTGTTTAGCTTGCCCGTGTTTTTTTATAAAAGCAAGTGAAATGTGAAAAACAAGAAATGTTTATTTGTCTTCACATTTATTCATGAAATTTGATAACATGCAATCAGTTCATAACAATAAAAATACATTTAAATGCTTCTGTGAGAACTAATTTCGTGTGGACAATGTCCATCAGAAATTCTTTCCCTTAGCCCATGCACTGACGAGGTTTATTTTGATAATTAACCAGGCAAGCCACTGTAAAAAGTTCATTAAATATGTAAAAAAGCTAAGTCTGGTCCTCTGGACATTCAAAAAAGCAACAAAAAAAAAAACTGTCTACAGTATTTGTTTTTTGAATGTCCAGAGGACCAGACTTAGCTTCTTTTTTATATATATATTTCTACCTGGATTATTGAGCATGCATCAGGGTAAGTTCATTAATACTTCAAACAATTGATAGTGGGATATCAATTGTTATCATGCTATCAACAATGTTATGCATATATACACATAATATATGTATACACATATATATTACTGTATGTGTATATACACAATATATATGTGTATATACACATATGTTTATATGCACATAATATATATATGTGTATATACACATACATCTGTATATATACACATAATATATATACACATATATATTGTGTGTGTATATATACACATAATATATATGTGTATACACATACATCTGTATATATACACATAATATATATACACATATATATTGTGTATATATACACATAATATATATGTGCATATACACATAATATATATGTTTATATACACATACATGTGTATATACACATAATATGTTTATATACACATACATGTGCATACACATAATATATATGTGTATATACACATACATGTGTATATACACATAATATATATGTGTATATATACATGTGTACAACGGATTGCACGCTCAATGTGAACTCGCAGACATGCAATTTTCTGTGTCTGGAGGATCCTCCGTGGAAAATTAAAAGAATCCGAAAAAAAAAAAAAAATCCGAAAAAAAAAAAGTCCGTGGAAACTTAAAAGACCATTACACCAGCATGCTTAGGGACACAACAGTGTTCGTGATAATGTTTAACTTGCTTCTGAAACGCAAGTTTCTCTTTTCTAGCTGTCTAAGTTCCTCAAAGCGGAAGCTAGCGAGCCGCATCCGCTCAGGCGGATGTGACGTCAGCGCCGTAGGTGCAAAGAGCCTATAGGGACCTTTCTTACAACTAGATGCTGCCACACATTAAAATGGAAGCTGGTACCTCACTTTATTTTTCAAGTTATTATGCACACAATACAGACACAGATGGACAGAGGGTGCTTCCAATTTTCCCTCTTCGCAACAGGACAAAATACAGTACGCTTAATCATACTTGTATAATACAATAAAAACCAAGTGGTTATATGTTCTTTAAAATTCATCTATGCTTTGTCTTTTAATCACCTGTAAGTGCGGTGCAGCTCCATCACTTTTTCTTCCAGCTCTTTGTTCTGTCCGGGGGCCAGGCTCAGATCTTTAACGTAGTCTGTTCCATGAACCTCTGGGTCATATTCTCCCAGCTCCGACTGGACTGTGTAGGAGCCCAGCAAGGACAGAGTGACAAAGGAACAAGGAAGAACACCTTGCAAGATGTCCTTCCTGAGCTGGAGACACATAAAGTACCTGAAACAAAGTGAGCAGAAAAAGAAAAAGCTAAGATATGAAGATGTAAAATGCAGATTCCTATATCCACAATACAGTACGTAGTCTCTTGATACTTTGTGGTTCAACTTTCACGGACTCACTCTTCTGCGGGTTTTCAACTAAGATTGTGCCTGACACAGGAGTGGATACGGGGAAAGACAGACCCTACCCCCTCCTTTCTCTTTCTGAGGCAGAGAAGACACACAACAGGCAGACGCGCAACCTGTTCTGTGTCTCTGCTTTGCTGTGACACAGCCTCAGAATAAGAAAGGAGGGGGCACGGTCTGCCTTTCCCCATCACTACTACTCAGGGAGCAGGGATGAACAGAGCAGATGAACAAATGTAAAACATCAGAGAAAATGCTGGTGAAAAAATAAGAGTGAATCAGTTTTAAAAAAAAGAGTGGCTAAGCACGGCTCACTCAGGTATAAAACAGACCCTCCACCCCCTCCTTTCTCTTTCTGAGGCTGTCTGTCACAGCCTCGGAAAGAGTAAAGGAGGGGGTGAGGTTTCTGTATTATACCTGCATGAGCTGCACGGATTATTTTTATTTTTTTATATCAAGAGCGACCCAAACCATAGGTACCGGCAGTCCAAGCGGCATGCGGCTCGGGTGGTTGCTGAGGCAAAAACTCGGGCGTGGGAGGAGTTCGGAGAGGCCATGGAGAATGACTTCCGTACGGCTTCGAGGCGATTCTGGTCCACCATCCGGCGTCTCAGGGGGGGAAAGAGGTACGAGACCAACACCATTTATGGTGGAGGTGGCGTGCTGCTGACCTCAACTCGGGATGTTGTGAGTCGGTGGGCGGAATACTTCGAAGACCTCCTCAATCCTACTGGCACGTCTTCCACTGAGGAAGCAGAGCCTGGGGACTTTGGGTCGGGTTCTCCGATCTCTGGTGCTGAGGTCGCCGAGGTGGTTAAAAAGCTCCGCGGTGGCAAGGCTCCGGGGGTGGATGAGATTCGCCCGGAGTTCCTTAGGGCTCTGGATGTTGTAGGGTTGTGTTGGCTTACGCGACTCTGCAATATCGCGTGGACATCGGGGGCAGTTCCCTTGGATTGGCAGACTGGGGTGGTGGTTCCCCTATTTAAAAAGGGGGACCGTAGGGTGTGTTCCAACTATAGGGGGATCACACTCTTAAGCCTCCCTGGTAAGGTCTATTCAGGGGTTCTGGAGAGGAGGGTCCGTCGGATAGTCGAACCTCGGATTCAGGAGGAGCAGTGTGGTTTTCGTCCTGGTCGTGGAACACTGGACCAGCTCTACACCCTCAGCAGGGTCCTGGAGGGTGCGTGGGAGTTTGCCCAACCAGTTTACATGTGCTTTGTGGACTTGGAGAAGGCATTCGACCGCGTCCCTCGGGGGGTTCTGTGGGGGGTACTCCGGGAGTATGGGGTACCAGGCCCTTTGATAAGGGCTGTTAGGTCCCTGTACGACCGGTGTCAGAGCTTGGTCCGCATTGCCGGCAGTAAGTCAGGCTCGTTTCCGGTGAGAGTTGGACTCCGCCAAGGTTGCCCTTTGTCACCGATTCTGTTCATAACTTTTATGGACAGAATTTCTAGGCGCAGCCAAGGTGTTGAGAGGATCCGTTTTGGTGACCTTAGAATCGCTTCTCTGTTTTTTGCAGATGATGTGGTCCTACTGGCTTCATCAGTTCGTGATTTACAACTTTCACTGGAGCGGTTTGCAGCCGAGTGTGATGCGGCCGGGATGAGGATCAGTTCCTCCAAATCCGAGGCCATGGTCTTGAGCCGGAAAAGGGTAGCATGCCCTCTCCGGGTCGGGGAGGAGGTCCTGCCCCAAGTGGAGGAGTTTAAGTATCTCGGGATCTTGTTCACGAATGAGGGAAAACTGGAGCGTGAGATCGATAGGCGGATAGGTGCAGCGTCCGCAGTGAAGCGGGCGCTGTACCGGTCTGTCGTGGTGAAGAGAGAGCTGAGTCAAAAGGCAAAGCTCTCAATTTAC
>JBBPBX010024321.1:0-26470 GCA_038048925.1 Garcialebias charrua | reverse complement strand
AAAAAAAAATAAAGAACCAAAAATGTTCCCACCTTTAAAAATTTGTTATTTGCTTCTGTTTTTTTTGTTTTGCCATCTCTCTCAGGCTAGCACGAGACGCCCCAGACAGATGCACCAGTCACTTTGATGCAGTGGCCCAGATACGCGGCGAGGCCTTCTTTTTCAAAGGTACTATGGCACAAAGGGAAACACACAGGCACAAAGCTGCACAAAAGTGTGGGAAATAGAACAAACACTAAAGCTAAATGAGCAGGGAAAGGGTAAACCCAATATTAAAGAAGAGCTTAAAGGAAAGTGTGTGGGGGGGAGCTGCACCCAACTGAGGCGTTCGAGCTCCTTTTAAAGACTGCAGCCCAAAAATGACATCAGGCTTTCATGCTTGTCCTCTGGAAGTGACCCCAAGCTTCCCACTGACAATAGAAACAAGAAACAGACTCAAGCTATCAGCAGCTGAACGGTCTGCTGAACTTTAGCTGGCATTTCTTTTGAAGACCTTCTTGTGTTTTTAATATAACAATTAAAAGTTTATGCATCAGTGCATGCAGTTACTTTTGATTTTGCTGACGTGAAATAATAAAAAATGCAGATTTGCTGTTTGTTTGAACTAGTTTGTACAAAGTAATTGAGAACGGCCATTGCAATGCATAGGAGAGCTATCACCAAACCAAGTTTCAGGTCAATAACACTAAAACTGACCGATTTATAGTATTTTTAATTTTTTGCTTAGTCGTCCATACTAAAACTGACCGATTTATAGTATTTTTAATTTTTTGCTTAGTCGTCCATCTTGTATTTTTGATTTTCGGTCAGAATCTATCAGGGATCATTCTCGCCTCGGTTACCAATATGCCAAATTTCAGCTCAATACTCAATACGCAATACAAACAGTGGCCGAGTTAGGCAATGCACTGCTGAAAATGTTTCAAATGCTCTATCAAAATCAAAAATACAAGATGGCCAAACACACTACATTTAAATGGCTTTAACTCAGCCATTTTGACACACATGGAGCTGAAATTTTGTGAGGTTATAGCTGAGAACGTTCCCTATCACATACTGAATCCACATTAAAAATCAAAGATGGCCACCTTAGTTTAAAGAGGAAAAAATACCATCTCAGTCATTTTAGTGCTATTCAGCTGAAATTTTACATTTTGGTAGCTGAGAGCGATCCCTAATAAACTTTGACTCAAAATAAATATACAAGATGGCCGCCTTATAGCTAAAAAATAAAAAATACCATAATTTTTAGAGCAATTCGGCTGAAATTTGGTATAGTGGTAGCTGAGGGTGAACTCAAACATAGATTACTGTCAAATCAACCATTTTAATCTGCAGCAGCCCGGCAGTCCCCATCAAAGTTTATCCAGGAACTTTCTAGTAGATATTTATACTCCTGCAAAAAAAATTCTCCTTCAGAGCTCTTTCTGACGTGGCTGTGTTGTTTCAAACATTGTCCGGTGTCTGTTTTCTTCATTAATGTTTCATTTTAAAGTCAGCCTTGTGCTTTTTCTCAAATTCTTTCATTTGTTTACGTTGTCTCGAAGTAAAGCTAACGAAGGCACACTGTGATATTTAGAATTTTTCTTGTTCATTTCCTTATAGGGAAGTATTTCTGGAGACTAACAAGAGAGAAGCACCTGGTGTCCCTGCGTCCTGCACAGATCCATCGCTTCTGGAAAGGACTCCCAAACAACCTGGACAGTATTGATGCAGTGTACGAGAGGCCTGGAGACCACAAAATAGTGTTTTTTAAAGGTACCGTTTATAACCTATTGCAATAATAACTGTAATAAACTCCTGGACATTTTAAGATACATCACCAAGTTATAAAGGTCTGGTTAAAAAGCATTAACTTTTCAAAGTGAATCTTTTAAGCAGCTTAAAATGTTTCTTTAATTTATTTTATTTTATTCTCAGAAAATTTGTTTAAACATAAGTCAGAGGTGTCAAACTGTTGTTGTTCCCACATTAATCCAAGCTTACTGGAAAAAAATGTAACTTTTTTTTCTAGCTTTAAAGTTAGCCAGCTGTGAAGAACAATCTACACCGAATGAAATGTCAGTTTGTTTGTTTGTTTTTTTAAAGTAAAATTAGAAGAAAAAAATGTCTACATTTAAAATATCTTGGGGGACCAGATAAGATGTTAACATGGGCCAGATATGGCCTGCAAGCCTTGAGTTTAGCATGTGAGCTAGTGTATCAACTACCTTAATAAAGTAAAGTAGAATAAAGTAACATTCAAGAAGAGTATCTGGCTTGTAATACTTTTATTTCACCACTTTGTAGCTTTTTGTTGATCTTAATAAGAAATTGGAGACAGTGTTCATTTTGAGTTGCAGAAATTTCAAAATAAAAAAACAAAAAGATTTTAAATTAAAGAAATAGTTGGGATTATTTGAGTTGGTGATTTGTAACAAAAGTCATGAACAGTTAACATCTAACCTGTTGTTGATAAAATAGATTAAATAATCTCATCTTGAAGAAATTGGGGCTTTGTTTTGACCAGATTAACAAGATGATAACTTGTTAATAACCACTAAAGTGGATTGCCACCATCTTCAGACAACTCTAATCTCAACAAACCTTTACTCTGCATTAGTTTAACATACATGGTATTTACTAGGGATGCACAATATTATTGGCATGTATCATATTGGCCAATATTAGCGATAAAGTTTAATATCAGACATATGCCATTCCATCAAAATAACTCACCGATATAAAAGGCTTCTGTTTTAAGTTAATTTTTAATTTAAGAAATTGTCAAGCACATCTATTAATGCACTACTACTTATGCGCTTTTCACTTGTCGCTTGTTAACAGGTTAAGTTTAGATTTGTGAAAATTTACAAATTTGCACTATTCAAGTTGGTGTTACATCATTTTTAGACCCCTTTTGGGCATCTGCATTTGGTAGCAGGCCAAATTGATAAATACCATACAGAATAATGTAGTAATTTAATTCCACAGCAGAGAAATCTATGTAGTCTCTGTAAGTAGGTCTAGGTTAAAAACAACAGCATTGGTATTGGTATCGGTTATCAACCAAATAAGTTTTAACATATTGGCTTATCGGATATCGGCCAAAAATCCAATATAGTGCATCCCTAGTATTTACATATACTGTAATTATAATGGCTCCGTTTATTTTCTTGATCAACACTCGTTTAAAAATATATTTTCTCTTGTTTGATATATATTGCTCTGTTTCTACTGTGTTAAGGTGTAAAATACTGGGTATTTAAAGACAACATCATGGAGGAGGGTTACCCCCGTCCAATCAGTGACTTTGGCCTACCTGTGGAAGGGGTGGATGCAGCTTTTGTTTGGCTGCACAACGAAAAAACCTACTTCTTCAAGGACAAATACTTCTGGCGCTACGATGACCACCTGAGACGTATGGACCTGGGCTACCCTAAAGACAGCGCCCTCTGGAAGGGGCTGCCATCCCAGTTGGATGACGCCATGAGGTGGTCTGACGGTGAGTTACCAATACTACGATGTACATTTTTTTCTTGTTTTGTGTGTTCTGGTTTACTTCCTCTTGGAATATTCAAAATCCAACTTTAAATAGAGGCATTCAGGAAAGCCATATAAGTTTGATATTTTTCTATAATCTTGCCAATCAAAGAAAAACTGAATTATTCATTAGTTTCAATAAACTTTCTGTCTTTGACGAAAAAACATTTCACCTGAGATAAAGCCGTATTTATTATTCATGCATTTTGTTTTTTCATATATAATTTGAGTTTACATGATTTTTTGGGGGCGTAGCTGCTGTGCGCTGATTAGAAGCGTTTGTTTTAGGGTGATTTTGTGCCAACAGTGTTGTTTTTTTCATACATTTATCTGTTATTTTGACATAGCACACTTGCACTTTTTAATATTATTTTGCCAGCACTGTGCTTCACATTCAGAGATTCAAACACACTCAAACCTTGGAGCTCGCCCAGTGTAATCATGCTGTGCAGCTCCACGGTACCAAGGTCGTGAGATCTACAGTCTTTGGATCCCATACAAATAGGAGCAACCGAATGATTTACAAATATTTTGATGGATGAGCAGAAGCGGATGTATTTTGTTTGGTTTGTAGGTTGGGTTTGGATGATGCTCAAGGATGGTTTATGTTCTGTAACAGTCCCTGCAAACACACACGCACAGCAGCCACCTGGTTTTACGTTGTCAGGTCACACACACTGGAAGCCAGGATGTCCCTTCTCTGCAGGCCATGTGCATGAAAGGAAGCTCTTTCGCTGTCAGGCGTTTTTGTGGGCTGTGTTCTATTGACTGAGCTTGTAAACTCTGAGGTCTCAAAGCTCTTTAATGAGTGTAGCACCATGTGTGTGTGTGCTACTGAAAAAGACAGCCAAAAAGAGAGAGGGGGGAACGACTAGTCAATTGCATGGTTCTCATTCAGCTTCACCTCCAGCCATTATCACCACAGAGCATGGAAGGGTAAACCTACACGCACAAATGCACATAGACAGATCGTGGGGCCTGGGAACTGGAGCCACATCAAAGCCTGCTCGCTGTTTGTTTCACCAGCTCGGGATGAAAGGACAAGAGAAAAGAGATTGACACGGGCACAAGGAGGGGGAAAGAGAAAGAGAGAGAAGTGACATGGCAGCAAGAAGAAAATACAATAACAGTTTGTTACAAAAATGAAATGAAAAAGGACAGCTGGTGTGTGAAGAGGGAAAGAGAAGTGAAATGTAGACACAAGGGAGATTTTAGCACACAGTGGAAGCAAAATATTAAAAATGACTGATAAAAAATGGAATAGCTGTATGACAGTGATGGACTGACTGTTGAAATGGCTCCATGTCAGTTTATACTTCCACCAAATCAAACTTTTGCAGCTTTGGTCAATTTGTACCCATATTTTGGCGTACAAAACAAAGCTGTTTGCCACTGGTCACTTTATATCCACATCCACCTTTATTGTACCCACCTTGGCCGGTGTTATGCCCATCTTGGTAGCTGCAGAGGTGTTATGCCCATCTTGGTAGCTGCAGAGTTGCAGAAAGATGGCGCCTCTGTAGAAGGTGCATGCTGAGTTGCAAGGATTTATGCATAATTAAGGCAGAAATATAAATTATTGACGGACCACAGACTAACATTTTCGTTCAGTCTCGTCTCGTCAACGAAAACTCACACAAATTGCGTCATGTTTTAATCATTAAAGAGCAAAGTTTATTTAGTTACAGTCTCATTATTGTCATGAAAAAAGGGGGCGTTGACGAAAAATTTTCGTTAACGTCACGTCAACAAAAACAACACTGCTTTGGAGCTAGGTGGGACGCCAATGTGTCCTCAATCTGAGGCGCGTTGGCTATTCCCGCCTCATCCATGCCTTCCACGTAGAGGAAATGTGAGAGAGGAAGGAGCATGGGCGCTCGTGGCTGAGGCCAGGTACGGGTCAGGTGCGGGTCAGTTCCGTGAGGAAGTCCGGGAACACAGTAGTTCCCCACCAGCCTCGTGACCTGTTGGCGAGGCGGAGGCTCTTGCCAGGGAATGTTCAGCACGTCCGCTGCTCTGTGGCACAGGTCGAACAGGGCAGGGATGGAGAAGTCAGTTTCAGGGAGCACAGGCACCGGGGTCCTGGAGAGGTCCTCTCCCGGATCCTCGATTTTGAGTTCTGGTTCCCCCGCTGAAAATTCGCCCGAGGCTGAGATGGAGATCTCGTCTTCCTTCATCATGCCTCTTGTGTCTAACTCGACTGTTAGGTCCACCATGGGAGCGAGCGGGTCAGGGCTGTCGCCCCATTCGACGCGCGTGCTATCGTGTAGAGCCATGTTTTTGAGCTCCGGGGTCAGAGTGAGGGTCTCCATGGTGTCTGGGTCCTGTGGACCAGCTGAGCTTCCCATGGCCTTAGCCACGAGGTCCACCCGATGCCGTAGCACCGTATCCAGCATCTGGCTGCAGTGTGGGCAAGAATCGGGCGCGTCCAACGCTTGTCTTGCATGAAATATACCCAGGCAGACTGGACAGGCCTCATGGGTTTCCATTACTGCGAGGGAAAATCCACAGCCACTGGGGCAGGCGCGCGAGGTTTGGCTCGCCGTCCCGCCGGCTTTCCTTTGAAGTTTTGTCTTTGGCTTTCCTTTCTCCGGAGGCATGTCCAAGATAAGGCGAGCGAGTCCTTCCAGAATATTTTTTCTTCTTTGTTCAAGTGTTTCCTCCGTTGTGTCGCTTTCGCTGGCTAGCCCGCTAGGATGTTAGCCGGGGTAGCGGTTGTGGCACAGTTATAACGCCGTTGAGCGAAGCAACCTGTGGAGAAAGGAGAAGAAAAACTTCGAGGTTATAGAAATGTGCTGGACTGCAGTACGCAGGGAAAAATTCTCTGTGCACTCTGTACAGGGAGCGAGCTCACCTCAGGTTGAGCGATGGAGTAGCAGAGAAGTCCCGCGAAGAGAGGTAGTTCAGGTTTTGCGAGGTGAAGGGCAAAAAAGAGAAAGTTGGAGGGGCGTCAGTCGCTTAAGTACCTAAAAGGCGGTACCTCTGGCGCGGGGTGACGCCCCCTACCGTAAAAGGCGTGAATGTATTCCTTCAGGTAATCACGCGGGGGCGTAATTCCCATAGCAAATATGTTGCACCGAGAGACCAAACTGAAAGGGAACTGAAAGTTCTGCCTCCCATTCTGCTTTTGGAAACTCTAGGAACTGTAAGTAAATCTGCAGCCTGAGAGCAACGTGCGCTGTTGGGAAAATATGGAACAACAAGATCTGTAATATAAGATGGAGCTAGGTTGTTGAGAGCATTTTAGGTTAGAAGTAAGATTTTGAATTATATTCTGGATTTGACAGGGAGCCAGTAGAGCGAAACTAAAACTAGAGAGATATGATCTCTCCTACTAACTCCTGTTAAGACTCTGGCAGCAGCATTTTGGATCAACTGAAGACGTTTTAAAGACGTTTTAGACACCCAGATAATAAATCATTGCAATAGCCCAGTCTAGATGTGACAAATGCATGAACCAGTTTTTCTGCATAATTTTTATGTTTCTAATTTTAGCGATATTACGCAGGTGGAAGAATGCAGTTCTAGTCACATTTTTAATGTTGGGGGTAAAAGACATGTCCTGATCAAAATTAATACCAAGATTTTTAACATTAGAACTTAAGGCAGACCTCAAAGAACGTGGTGGGACATACGGTTGTAGCAAATCAGAGAGATGGGGGTGTGGGATTGGGGGGTTGGGGGGGTGACAAGACTGTTCAGCGATTTGTAGACATGCAGGATAATTTTTAACTGGATTCGAAGATGAACAGGTAGCCAGTGCTGGGAGGCCAAGACTGGTGTAATGTGCTCTCTTTTGCCTGTACTGGTTAAAAATCCGGCTGCTGCATTCTGGACCAGTTGTAGTCGTGCAATGGTGGTCTGACTGATACCAAACAGGAGTGAATTGCAGTAATCAAGCCTAGATGTAATGGATGTGTGTATTACTGTCTCCAGGTTATTTTTGGACAATATGGACTTTAGCTTACCTACTGTCTCCAGGTTATTTTTGTATAATATGGGCTTCAGCTTAGACAGTCGCCTAAGCTGGAAAAAACGGGATTTAACGATCATGTTTACATGACTGTTGTAGTTAAACACGTATGGGTCATCATTATGTAGGGATATATACTAGTCAGTTTTGCTGACTGTACAATATACCAGATGAAAGATTTGAGTAGATTTTATCTGACACAAACTTATCATCAATATTCAAGAGTTCTCTCTTTTTAGATCAATATCAATAATTCTGTGGCTAGACCAGATGTAATTCACAGGAAACGTTAAACATGTTGGTGCAGCAGGACTGGACCATTTATTTAACATAATTATAAATTATATCACACATTTGTACATGATTGGTTGATAATTTTTCCTATAATTAACTTCAGCATAAGTATACGCACCCGTAACTTCATAGGAACAACAGAACACAAGTTATGGGTGTTAATAACTTATATCTCTGCTGGCACAATAACTTAAAGTTTAGTTACTTAAAGTAAGAAAGTTTCAGTGAAGAGAAAATGGAGGATGAGGAGAGGTATTATCTTGAAATGTTTTAACCAGACACATGGCAGCTCTCCGGCCGATCTCGGCTACACGTTGGTACCCTTGGTAAAGCATATGACGACTTTGTTACCTCGTGAAGATGGTCAATCTCCCTCGGTCCAGTTGGTCAGTTCGTTTGACGTTCTCAGCGTCTCCAGACGTGTGCCAAGACTCGAACCGAAGTGACGGCAGCTCCTGGTGTTGTTTTCAAGATAAGACGTTCCTTATAGGAATGTCAATAAAGTGAAGCTTTTCACAGCTTGAAATAGATTTATAACAGGCATGTTATAAATCTTTTTACTGAATGACGTGTCCTTAGCGTGTGACTGGCGTTCATTCAGCTCTTTGGGGAACCTCATGGCTTGAGGTTCTCAACCGACTCTGACAGTTCCAGCAAAAGCTTAGAACTTTAAGAAAGGATCTGTGATCAGTGACCTGTTCCTCCCCGATTGGTCCAAACG
The DNA here is from genome assembly GCA_038048925.1 of Garcialebias charrua. Taxonomy (NCBI): domain Eukaryota; kingdom Metazoa; phylum Chordata; class Actinopteri; order Cyprinodontiformes; family Rivulidae; genus Garcialebias; species Garcialebias charrua. Next base: position 17,960 of record JBBPBX010024321.1, on the reverse strand, counting down.
AATCAGTGGAAGAGTTAGTGCATGAAGGTCACTTGGAAGAGAGGATTGTTTTTAAGAAGTTGTTTAGAATGAAGAGAGAGAACAGATTAGACTGGAGCCAGCTTCATAAAACAACTGATTAAAACTGTGTTCTAACTTCTAACAAAACTGAGGAGCTCAGCTTGACATAAACTTCAACTTTAGGCAGCATTCTGATTCATGTATGCACATATTAAGAATACATCAGCCTATTAAAGAATGACGATGATCATTCAATATATCAAAATTAACACTTGTTCATATGAATAACACAAGGTTATGCCTTGATTATACCTGAATCAAACAAGTAAAAATAAAGAGAGTCTTTTCTGATGTAATATGTGTCTTGATTGATATTACTGAAATAAAATAGTGGTAAAATGTCTCTCTGCAGGAATGAGTGAGAGGTGCTTCAAATATAGTTTAGAGACGTGTTTAAAGTGTATCAGTGATCAGGGATCTGATCCACTACACTGTTGAGTTTCATGGAAGGGTCCATTATCACTCCCAGATGTGTGACTTTTTTGTTTTTCTGACAGGGCTAGAGCTGAAAGGTCGATGCAGTGGTTCGTGATCGTGTCGTTGGGAGGGAACATCATGGCTTCAGACTTATTTTCATTGAAACTTAAGAAATTTAAAGCCATCCAGTCCCTGATGTCAGCCAGGCAGTCAGGTTGAATAGAGCATGTAACATTGTGTCTTAGGGGGAAGTAAATTGGACAGTCATCGGCGTAGAAGTGAAAATGTATGTTGTGTTTCTGGAAAATAGCACCAAGTGACAGCAGGTATAAAGAGAATAGGAGAGGACCCAGGATGGACCCCTGCGGAACCCCCCATTTAAGTGCTACTGCTGCAGAACTAAAGTCTTTGATGGAAACACAAAACAATCTGTCAGTGAGGTAGGATCTGAACCAATTGAGAGCTGACCCTGTGATGCCCACCCACTGCTCCAACCTAGCAATGAGGATCTCATGGTCAATGGTGTCAAAAGCGGATGTAAGATCCAATAGGACAAGCAGCACAGAGTCACCAGTGTCTGTGGATAAGAAGGTGTCGTTAAAAATCGAAAAAATTTCAATGCAGAAACAGCTGGACTTTATTTGTAACAGAAGACGCTTTGCTCTTCATCCGAGGAGCTTTCTCAATTCAAAGAGCAAAGTGTGGGGATCAGGTTTTAAAGGCTGAGATAAGACCTGATCCCCACACTCTGCTCTTTGAATTGAGAAAGCTCCTCAGATGAAGAGCGAAATGTCTTCTGTTACAAATAAAGTCCAGGTGTTTCTGTATTGAATGTTTTTTGATTTTATCATATCCTGGATGACTGAGAATCTTCACCAGCATACTTCAGTAGGGCAATTTCAGTGCTGTGGAGAGGTTTAAAGCCAGAGTGGAATAACTCAAGGATAGCGTGATCCTCCAGGAAGCACTTTAACTGGGACTCAACTATTTTTTCCTGAAGTTCAGAAACAAATGGGAGTCTGGAGACAGGCCTGAAGTTGGACATGACTGAGGGATCAATGTTTGTTTTTCTCAGGTGAGGTTGAACAGCAGCATGTTTAAAGGTTTTTGGTATCAAGCCAGTGGATAAACTGCTATTCACAATAGCAAGAATGGAAGGACCTAGAGTAGGAAAAACCTCATTTAGTAGCTGAGGGGGAACCACATCAAAGGGGGAACCAGATGGTTTCAGGTTGCACATGACCTGCTCTATAGAAGACATAGAGATTAGTTCAAAGTGGTCAAATACAGTAACAGATTGAGGCGGGATGGATGGATCATGAGTTGGAGGGGAAATGAGAGCCCGTGTGGTCGCAATTTAAAAAAAAAAAGTAATGTAGCAAGTTTTCGCACAGCTCAGTTGAGGCTTCCAGAGGTGATGGTTCAGTGAGGTGGAGAACAGAGTTTAGGGTAGAGAAAAGGACTCGTGGATTGTGAGAGTTTGATGCAATGATATCAGAAAAGTATTGAGATTTAGCAGCTTTTATTGCTTTCTGATAACGGCGCCAACTCTCTTTTAGTATTTTAAAAGAGACCGGCAACCTGTCTTTTCTCCATTTGTGCTCCGCCCTCTTGCATTGCTGCCTAACGGCCTTGGTGACGTCATTCAGCCAAGGTTCTGCTCTGAGTTTTGATTTTCTAGTTTTAATGTGAGCAACATGATCCAGAGCTTTTAAGCAGACAGAGTTGAACTGGGATGTCAGCTCATCAGGTGGAAAGAAACACCTGGGGCTGAATTATCATTTCAGAGTTGTAAACATCTAACGTGCGGCAATGAAATGGTTGATGGCCCAGCTGCGATGTGCAAGAATGCATGGCTTAGGAGTTACATGGGGGAGGGTGAACTGAAACCGGACTAGCATGTGGTCTGAAAACACATTGGGCCTCATGCACGAACATGTTCGTATTTTTATCCTAAATTCCTCTTACTTTTGTTCGTACGAAGCGTTCGTACGAACATGCCACGTCAGATTCAACAAACTCTTCTATCCTCAGGAAAAGTGTGTAAATGAGCTGCGTAAATATGATGAATTCCACCTGTTCTATCAACCTGCGCGTGCACGCGGAGAGGTTATTTACATAATCCCCACCCCTCAAAACACCATATAAGGCTACGTTTCCTGCCTCTGACAGCAGGACGGTCCGTTCATAAAATGACAGCGAAAAATAAAAAGAAGAACTGTACAGGTGCGGAGATTGAAGTTCTGCTCTCCTTGATCGAGAAAAGAAAATCTGTCCTTATTAGCAGCGTCACTCATGGGAGTAAATGACCAACTAAAGCCAAAGAATGTATGTTTATAATAAATGTGGACCTTAAAATATGCACGCGTCCTGGTGGCTCACTGGGTAAAGCAGTGCGCCGGTAACCTCATCGAGACCTCGTGGGTTCGATTCCCACAAGGTATGACTATTTTTTTTCCTTCTTTCTTTTGATTAGTTATTCATTCCAGATTAAAAAGACTTTATGCTTCATTTCTTGTTGTATTGTAAATAGTTTTCTTGTGTTTTTTAAATCTGGAATGAATTAAAAGGAGAAAAAAAAAACGTTGTCCCATGTGGGAATTGAACCCATAAGGTTCGGAACTGCGACGCAACGCTCTTCTCATTGAGCTATCTGAGATCTATGACTGCGACAGGAGGAGGTCAATGTAAAGTCTGCGTTACCGAAGTCTGCGTTACCGAGACAAATTAAACTTAAATTAATTCATAATTTAAGTTGGTTTCAGTTTGAGATCTTCATATTAATATTGTAGTGTTAGAAAACGGCATTGATAACAAATTGATTTTAATTTAAATACTTTAATCCGTTAGTCATTATTACATTTAAAATTATAATTCGACTTCAAACAGAACCTATTGTCAAAAACAATTGTGGTGCGTGACTTTTTTAAACTCTAAATATTTTCTAAATAACGAAATATGAAGTTATTAGTGGAGAAATTCCATCTGGATGACAGCAGACCGACTGCTCGTAAAATATACGACAGGTCCGGACCACTCGTAAATTTTGTTCGTATCTGAAAAAAATCGTAGGATACGAAAACATTGTTGAATGCCACAAATGATCCTAAATCACTCGTACGCACAGTTTAAGAACAAATCTGTGCGTACGAACAGTTCGTGCATGAGGCCCATTGTCACCAATTTCAAGATTAGTAACAGTCACATCCCAAGTTAAAACGAGGTCCAGTGCATGTCCGCGCTCTTGGGTGGGACCATTTGCATGCTGATTTAGATTAAATGAGTCCAATAAATCTAAAAAGTTTTTAACCAAGGTCCAATTATAAACTAGATGATCTAAGTCACTGTTCTCTGATCTGCAAGACAGAGGAAAACACTAATGGAAGAGATTGTTTAAATTTGGTTACATTGTTTTCTAATAATCACCTGCTAAGATTAAATTTAGGCCCTGTTTACACGGTAGGAGGAAACTGAGGTTTGGGGTATGTTAATTAGAGGCAAAAGATTTGCGTTGACACATGCGAATTCTGTGGATATGACTCCCCCCGCCTTCATGAATTCACTGTAGTTACCATGCCGGGCCGTTAGATGGCGCTGTGAATTTTTGAACCTTCACTATTGTGCATGCGTGCTGCGTCAGTCTGTTTTCCTCTCTGGCTAAAAGTTCAGCTAACTACAAGTTGTCAACAAGTTGACAACAAGTTAAAGCTGGATTTTGGATAAGAGTCGACAGATTTGACACCAAGTGGGACCCACTTCATCTAACAAGCTCCACACCAGTTGCTGAGCGGACCTGAACCGAGTGACGATGTTGGACTTTAGTCCGTGAGAATCAGCTGAGTTACAGCAGTGCTACAAGGTACATAATGTTCTTAATAATTTTTCCTTGTGTTTACTTCGATCACAGAACAACCAACTGAGCTTTATTTTTATTTTTTTCCTGCGAGGTCGAAGCTCTCGTTCCACGAAACAGACGGGTCGGATGTGGGTTCAGTGTCCACCAGGATGAAAACAACAGAGTCCAGTTCATAACAGTTCTGTTAACGTGTTTTTAAAAGTGTTCAATTTAATTCTCAGTGTTTGTGATATACAGTTTGTGGTGTTGAATAAATTAATTAATTAAAAATCAACCTGGTGTCTTCATTTTCAACATGCAGCATGTTAGGCATGACATAACGAGTCCAGATCGATTAATTTAGCTAAGATAAATTTATATATCTCCCACACTAACATAAATACTGTTTATTATTGTTAAACTGTTATTATATAGCACATTTAGTATGTTATAGTGCAGCGTGACACGTGAAATGTCCGCCTGCCTCGTTAACAGTGACAACTGGATCCAGCTGTCTCTCTTTCAACACAGATGCAGGTAATTCAGGTGTAGAATAGATAAATATGAGAATCAAAATATATTCCATCAGCTGTAGTTCAGAAAAGTGTGCGTGTCCAGTCCACCGCCATTGTTAGAAATGTCGGCTGTCCGCGCGTGCGTGCTGTGCGCATGTGTTCAAACAAAAGCTCAGCGGGAGATGTTTACATTATCAATGTAGGGGTCAGCGAAAAACCTCCACCCTGAGCCATGGGTTCAAAAACCTTCGGATTCAAAGAGGGGGCTACTGGTCTCATGTAAATGATCAGTACAAACGCAGAGAGAAAGGAGAGGTTTCACTCAAAATACACGCCGTGTAAATGGGGCCTTACTCTCAATGACTGTAGTCATTTAATGTAAACTCAAAAGTTATTAAAAATAGTCGGACAGAATAGGATTTTGAGAAGCTATCACGCTCTTGTAAATGAGTCATTGAGGCTCTATGAGACTAACCTATATAAATAAAGGTTGAATGAAAAAAAAAGACAAAACAATATACTTTAACAATAAAAAACACAAGTCAAAGCGCTCATCTCCTGAATGCTGAATGTTTTACAATATGACTGACTAAAAACAGGGGAGGCAGAGTGGCAAAGTTGGTAGAGCCATTGCCTCTCATCGAGAATTCAGTGAATTGAAAAAGCCCCCTGGATAGGGGTTGAAACGTCTTTTGCAACAAATAAAGTCCAGTTGATCTTGTATTGAACGCCTTTTTGATTCTCTCATCGAGAAGGTTGCCAGTTTGAATCTTGGCAGGGGGTCGTTCTGAAGTGCAAAGTAAAATGTCATTAGTGTAATCCATTGTGAGATTCCACATAATGAGTCTTTCTTCCATGAGGACGCAATATAGCATTTAGCTTCTAAAAAGGAGACTAAGTAATGATCTCAAGTTGTTTGGGATAACAAAGTCATCAGGATAAATATTCAAGATACACATTTTAGGATTTAAAGGAACCTTTTTACCAATCATCTGACTAATCACAATCAATACCACCTTCCAAAAAGCCAACACTCGAGGACACTCCCACATACAATGAAATAAAGAACCTTTTTGGAAAGTACATTTAATGCAAGTGTCAGGAATATAAGGGTTAAAGTGATGCAATTTAACTGGAGTGATGTATTGTCTAGTCAGCCATTTGTATTGTAGTAGTTTGGAGTTTGTGTTGGCAGATTGTGTATGAATCGAGGTGCAGGCTTCAGACCACTCCTCACTCGACACGTTTTCTCCCAAATCGGTTTCCCATGCCTATAGAATGTTGACCGAAGATTCTTTACATTTGTCAACAAACAAGGAATAGAGTCGAGACACCTGTCCTCTATCATATAGGTGCTTTACAATTATGTCCTCTAATGAAGACAAAGAGAGTAGATCAAGATTATTTTGTTGCTTGGATAAAATGAAACTCCGAACTTGAAGATATTTATAGAAATGTTTTGTAGGAATATCATATTTGTTTTTAAGTTCTTCGAATGACATAAATACCCTCCCTGTAAAAAGATTAGAAATCTTAGCTACCCTCTTAGCAGCCCAGAGCTTAAATCATGGGTCTGCTCTACTGGGCCTAAAATCCCTGTTTCCAAAAATGGGTGAAAACTGGGATAAATATTTCTTTTCTCCCAAATGATCAAGTACTTTTTGCCAAATAAGCAATGTATTTTTTAGAAAAAGGGGTTTTGTTTGTTTGATAAGCTTTTTCCTGTCTGATGAATACAAGTATAAGTTTAGAGGAGTAGAAATCAGCTGGGACTCAATTGTAACCTACGTTGGGGGATGGCTGGTAATAAAGTAACACATAGCTGCCCTAATCTGGGCTGCCTAGAAATACCATAATACATTTGGCATTTGTAGACCTTCTCTGTCATAAGGCAAATATAAGAGAGACAGTCTCAATCTAGAACGCTTACCATTCCAAATGAAGTTGGAAAAAGTTTTATTTATCTCCTTAAAGAAGGAGGGGGGTGGGGAAAGTGGAACTGATTGAAAAATGTATAAAAATTGTCATTTTTATAATATTAACACGACCAATTAAAGAAATGGGTAGTTTGGACCATCTTTCTATTGATTGCACAACTGATTCTATAAAGGGGTTATAATTAGTTGGAATAATATTGTTTATTGTAGGAGCAATTTTAACACCTAGATAGGTCAATCCTTGTTTTGACGCTATATATGGAGTAGAAACTGGGGGATTGAGACGTTATTTTTCTGATAAGTACATTATTTCAGATTTAGTATTGTTTATCTTATATCCTGAAAAAACTCCAAAAGACTTAATTAAATCAGTTATTGTGGGCATGGTGTTCCCCAACTTAGAGCAAAACAGGATTATGTCATCTGCATACAGGGCTATACGATGTTCCAAGCTCCCTATTCTTATACCAGTTATATTATTGTGTTTGCAAATTGCCATAGCTAAAGGCTCGATGGCCAGTGTGAACATCAGAGGAGAAAGGGGGCAGCCATGCCTTGTCCCACGTTTCAGTCTAAAGGGAGATGAAGTTAGACCATTGGTTAAAATTTCCGCTTGTGGGTTTGAGTATATTAACTTTACCCAGCTAAGAAATTTTCCTCCTATACCAAAGCATTCAATAACAGCAAACATATATTGCCATTCTATCCTGTCAAAGGCCTTCTCTGTGTCCAGTGACAGAATAGCATTGTCTGGGACTTCAGATTTCTCAAAAATTACATTAAACACCCTTCTGATGTTATGAAAACCCGGTCTTCCCTGTACAAAACCATTTTAATCAGGGTGGACCATCATGCGTAGAACTGGCTCCAACTTCCTAGCTAACACTTTACACAAGATTTTAACATCATTACTGTATTAATGAGAGAAACTGACCTATATGAGCTACATTGAGTTGCAGGTTTACCTGGCTTCAGAAGTAGGGAAATGATAGCTGTATTAAGTGAAGGAGGGAGAGACCCTTTTTAAAGGCTTCTTGATACATGTCAAGCATTGGAGGTATCAGTTTGGATTGAAAAATTTTATATATTTCAATTGGAATTTCTTCAGGCCCCGGGCTTTTCCCACTTTTCATACCTGATATGGTCTCAGACAATAATTGCACATTAAGCTCAAAATCAAGTGATTTTAGGGATTTGTTATCTGGTGGAGTAAATTCTAATGAATCTAAGAAATCATTTTGTGCCTGGTGAGCTAGGTCTGAGTAGTCTGAGCTATATAATTTATAGTAAAAATTTGAAAGCATGTTGTTTATTTACCCTGATGCATGCTCAATAATCCTGTGTTGTTTATTTCTTTTGGGTCAGATGTTAACTCCCCCTCAGTTGTTTGAATTGAGTTTATTGCTTTATCTGATTGTTCCTGTTTGATACGCCAAGTCAACAACTTACTGGCCTTTTCACCCTGTTCAAAATACGATTGTTACAGTTTCATTAAACTTTTAATTGTTTTATTTGTAGATAGCATGTTATATTTAGCTCTTAACCTAAGAAGTTATGTATTTAGTTGGGTTGAAGGATTATTAAATAGTTGTGTTTCAGTGTTTTTAATATATTTTTCAAGTTGTTCCAATTCTTGTTTATTAATTTTATGCTTGAAGCTGCTAAAACTGATCATTTGGCCTCTTAAAAACACCTTAAAGGCCCCCCATCTCACCGTTGCTGAGGTTTGGTGAGTGTTCAATTCAAAATACATGTCTATTCATTCCAATAAATTATATGAAATCTGGGTCCCTAAGCCAAATTGATTGTAAACGCCACTTTGATGAAAAGGAAAGATTAGGAACCTTAAAGTAAAATGAGATCGGAGCATGATCAAATATTACTATACTATCATGCCACCTAGTTGTAATGTGTGGGACTAACTCAGCTGAGACTAGATAGCAATCGATTCTTGAAAATGTTTGACAAGTACTAGAATAGCATGAGAAAGACGACTGATTAGGATGCATATGTCTCCATATATCAATCAAATTGTGATATTTCATTAAAATTAAGTAATTCTTTCCTTGTTTCAGCATGAGAGATGTCTTTGCCTGTAGATCTATCTAACATTGGTATGAGCGTACAGTTAAAATCACCTCCAATGATGTACCCTCCAGGAAGCGACGCTACAGATAGAAACAGGTGTCTAAAGAAAGCAGGGTTATCATTATTTGCCCCATAAACATTAACCAAATTTAGTTTCACTGACAGAATCACACATTGTACAATTAGATATCTGCCATATCGATCCTCAGTTACTTTGATGAGCTGGAATATCACCGAACTATAATAATAATAATAATAATAATGAATTCAATTTATAACGCACTTTTCATTAGTGAAAATCTCAAAGTGCTACACACATTGAATGCTACACACATTCATACACCGGTAGTGGCAGACTACCATGCAAGGTGCTTTCCAGTCCTACCGGGAGCAACTCTGGGTTAAGTGCCTTGCCCAAGGACACAACGACACATGGTGTGGGGAACCGGGATTTGAACCGCCAAACTTCCGATCGGGGGACGACTGCCATTACCACTACATCACGGCCGCCCCTATAGATTAATGTCATTACGTCCTTTGAGTGTGAGCTGAAGGAAGTGGGAAAAAATGCCATCTTCTCCTCACTCTATCAGGGGTTAAATGAGTCTCTTGGAGGAAAACTATCTTAGCATTTAAATTATGAATCCTTTTCATCAGCTGTTTCAGTTTAACAAGTTTACTGTATTCAGACCTCTTACATTCCAAGACGTGAACTGAAGGTCAGAGGCCATTAAATGATGAAAAAATTATTTCAGTTACATTATTATATTACTACGATCTGCCAGTCAACACCTGCTGGAGGTGCCTCGCTCAAGGTGCAAACAATGGGGAGACCGGTCATTTTCTGTTGCCGGCCCAAAAGCCTGGAACAGTCTCCCCCTTGAGCTGCGTGCCACCTCTGATCTGACTCTGTTCAAAACCAGACTGAAGACCCACTTGTTCAAAAAAGCTTTCAGTGTGTAACTTTTATTACTTTTGGTATTTTAGTATGTAGCATTTTTATTTCCATTGCCTTCTTTTATTGCTGTTGTTTCTTATTCTATTTTCATTGATTTATTGTTCCAGTTTATTCATCTTTTTATCCTGTTAAGCACCTTGGTCAATGCAAGGCATTGTAGGAAGGTGCTATACAAATAAAGTTTATTATTATATGCATTTAAGAGTAAGCTGCAGAGGGAAAACGTGACAAATAAAAACAAAAAAGTGTAAACACAACAAACAACAATTAAACAATAGAGTGATAATCCCCAAACGAAGTACGTCCACCCAACCCACTGAGAACACTTCCCAAGAAGCCGCCGAAGCTCGACCATGAAGTCCTGCTGGACCACCCCGACACTCAAGATGGCGAGGAACAGCATCTAAGCACACCTCATCAAACCACAGCCCCCAGAAAAACAATGATAGAAATAACAACCATTAAACTATAGTAAAAATAAACACAAACTTGCATGTATTAACCTTGGTTACCCTAACCATGTTATATATTGACCATATGTATTAAACACAAAATGGAGACACTTTAGTAATAACCCATATAAACCATCAAGTCAAAGAACTGAAAATATATGATTTTGCTGATGCGCTTAACGATGTGACCATAATTGCATACATAGTGATGAATGATTAGTCAGTGTCACATATTTTGATTTGTTGCTCTGCAACAAAGCAGCTATAAAATTAAAATTAAAAGATATTCCACTGATCAGTTCTCCTTTATTGTACCTCTACCTGGATCGTATCCAGACCTCGCTCCCTCTTGAGATACTGGATGAAGGGCTCCACTTCTGTTGCCTTGTCAAAAGTAACGTTTCTTCTCATAGGTCACCAAAAGCGTGAACGGGTGAACAACTCAGTAGTGCAGCTCTGGTAACTCCAGGGAAATAGAAGCTAGATCCTTCTTTACTTGGTCGAATATATTGCACTTTTTCAGAAGCTCGGCAGAGACGTCCGGGAAGAACATGACTCTTTTATTCTCCAAGCGTATCTCACCCCTCGCCCTGGCAGCCTTCATGATCCGGACTTTATCAGCATAGTTCAGCAGCTTCATGACCACCGTTCTGGACCGTGACCCCGCAGCGTCAGCCCTCCCGACTTTATGAGCTCTCTCTATGATCAGCGGGACCGGGAATGTTTCTGCACCAAGCACTTCAGGCAACCACTTCTCCAAAAAAGCACACGTGTCAGAACCTTCAGTCCCCTCGGGGAGACCAATAAGACGTAGGTTAGAGCGGCGACTACAATTTTCCAGATCGTCTATTTTTAGTTGCAGAGCATCAATAGCAGTTTTCATAGCAGTGTTGTTGGCTTGCAAGGAAACAACAACATCGAGCTTGTTAGCGCTAATTCTATCCTCAGCTTGTGTAATACATGCAGCAACAGTTTTTATATCCTTTTGCACCCCCTGGATAGCAGTTGTAGTGATACAGGCCCTCTGTCTTGACCTTCAAGTACACCTCTCTGCATCTCTTTGAAACTCTAAGTGTTACACCTTCTTGAAGCCCTCAAGGAGACAGCACGGTGGCACAACTGGTAGAGCTGCTGCCTCTCAGCGAGAAGGTTGCCGGTTCAAATCCCGGTCCGGGGCCTTTCTGGGTGGAGTTTGCATGTTCTCCCCGTGCATGCGTGGGTTTCCTCCGGGTACTCCGGTTTCCTCCCACAGACCAAAAAACATGCTTGTTAGGCTGATTGGTGACTCTAAATTGACCCTAGGTGTGAGTGTGAGAGTGGATGGTTGTTTGGTGTGAGTGAGACAGGTCCCTCTTGTAAATGAGTCCCCGTGACTCAACGAGGCTAGCCTGTATAAATAAAGGTTGAATGAATGAAAAAAAAGGAGACGAGTGGACACTTATATTTTTTACAATTATTTTGAATTAATGGACACTAATTAATCAGATTGAACTTTCTCTTTAATGTGTGTTAATTCAGAATTGATCTACAGTATATTTTGTCATTTTAATGATGATCTGTTACTTTCATGAGTTTTGACCTTCTGCTGGTTTTATTTCTGCAAGAACAAGCAGGTTCTGAATCTGGGACATGAGCCATGGTAAACTTTTAACTTGCAACTTCCTTCTCTGTTTTGTCTGTGAAAGTTAGCCATAATATTCTCTGTGCTCACAAGCAGGCCATCTGGCCGATTCTGTAAACAGTTTTCCTGTTGTCCGTCAGAGACAGTTCTGCCTATCAGATGAAATATCCATCTCTTATTTTGTTAAACCAGCCAATAGTTATTAAGGAGGTGGGTCAGACCCCGCCTCCCATATAAAGGTCCATTTCCTGCATTTTCTTTGGAGTCGGAGGGAAGAACATCCTAAGAACTTGGTTTTCTTCTCTGGAAAAAGCTGGAGACGTTCCGGTCATTGTGTCAACTAGACCCACGTTTCAGCTGGAGTTACAGTAAAGCTTACTGTAACTCATTCACTCATCTTCTGGAAGAATTTGTTTTCTGAAGTTTTATTTTGAAAAATCAGTCTGCGCGCTTGACCTTTGTTTCCTGCCGAGGGAGGCGAGTTTCCTCGTATCGTGAATCAGCCACACACGCTGAAGTTTCAACTCTGAGAGCTTATGACACAGGATGTCATGATCCACAGTGACAAAAGCTTAACCTAAAACCTAAACCACAGACAGTGAATAAATGTTTCCAATTTAAGGTAGAAAAAGTATTATTTACTTTTTACACCATCTATTAAATGCTAGCTTGTGGTGGTAGCAGGCTTAGGCCAATATATTCAGGGAACCATTAAATAAGAAAAAGAAAAAAAATCAGTAGCCTATTTAACTTTTCTTACTAAATGAAGTATTTCATTGGAAAGATCATTGACATTGTAATNCCTCTGATTTGACGACCCCGGAGCGGAGCGCACAGCCCCACTGCACGGCAAGGCTCTCTACTGGCGCACCATCGTCTGCACCTGCCTGTTGCGCTGCTGCGGTTGGAGAACTGGGAGGGGTCATTATTTCACAGGGACCGTGGGAGGAGGAGACACATCCGACACACCGACAAAAGCGTGCAGCCTCAGATTCAGCACCACAAGATTGGAAAGGAAAGCGTCCGGATTCTCACTCTCCGGGTGTTTTTACTGAACGGGACACCATTTTTTTTGGGAGTACTCGGTGAGAGAGGGAGCTGCGCACAGTTTGTGGACCTGAGAGGCGTCATATCCAACATTTGAAGGTACGTAGTAGTCCAGCTGAGAGAGGAGGGAGCTCCGAGGTTTCTCTTGCTAGCAGCCCTGATAGCATCACTCACTGCACCGACTGCTAACATTAGCCTAGGCGAGGTTCTCAATTCACAACTGCTAAATAAATCCCCTACTATTCCACAACAAGATGGCACACACGGCGTTTATATCCTTAGCTGGACTATAATAATAATAATTATTATTATTATTTTACAGGTTGGATAAAATCTCAGCTCTCTGAAGGGCTCTCTGGACCACTGCTATCCAGCGAGCAGTGCTGAAACCGACTGCTTGTTCGGGCAAAGCCGAGCCAGACTGCTAAGCTATAGGCTAACAAAACACCGGTCAGGTGGAAACTAACGAGCGTGCACATCTGCTTCATTATCCCGCAGCTGCTTTCTAACTGGTCCTCGCGTTGTTTTATCCTTTTATTTTAGAGTCTTAATTTCTTTGTGCGGGAATGTCTCACCTCTTTGTGTGAACCCTGTCTCTGTTTTCACAAGGGGAGTTGATTCAAAAGTTCTGCTGACCCGTCCTGAGCGGTTCTGATTCGTGTCGGCTCGGCTTATGAAGTCTCGGAGTGATGTGACATGCCTCACCCTGCAGCTGCAGCCTCACTCTCAGCCCTAATGCTTTCCATTTGTTGCAACTTACCAGTGTTTATCTAAACCCCTGCAGCTCATTCACAGAAATAAAGTGCAAACTAGTTGTAAATCTAGTGTAATGCAAGTCTGAACATGTCTTTCCGACCTGCTATCCCCGAGTCAGCAGTCAGTACGAGTTGTAATGGGCTTGTTTGAATTGTTGGAGTGCATGCTGGATTACTGTATACCAACACTGTACAGTAACAGCACGAGTCAGACCAAAGCATGGAGACCCAGTGAGCTCTGACACATTCCCTTCCTGTAACTGGAGATTCAGGATCATAGGGCTTGTAGGGGTCACATAGCTGAATATAGAGTGAGCTTTTGACTGACAAGGAGGTGTGCACTCCCTGTCATAAGATGTGCCTTCTTCTCCTCCACGTGTTAATTATTATCATTCGCTGCAAAGGCAATAATGTTTTTATCTGTTCTCGTCTGTGTGTGATAGTTTGACTGTAGTGTAAGCAAAATATCTCCTGAACTCCTAAACATGTTTTCTTTACACTTTCAGAAAATAATAATTTAAATGCACGACTGCTTAACCTCTGGAGTCCCAATTCTAGACGGCTAACCCACTTAAGCAAACACTAAAATAGTTGTAACTCAGCTAATTGTACAGATATTGAGCTAAAATTGAATGTGTTAGTAGCTACGAGTCATTACTGACATATAATCTGCGCTCTATAAGATTGTGCCACCCGCGCTGGTTTTAAAACAGATGCCATGCACAATCAGCAGGTTTGGATGTTGTCAGTCCATAGAATGGGCGTTATCAACTGTTATCATCCCCATTCGTAGCGGAGAATAGGTAACCTACTACCTACTAGCATGTTTAACATTACTTTATCAGCGTTATAATCGCTGTGAGTAGGCAGCGTGTTTCCGTCAACCCGGAACCTGCCATTAACTGTTATAACCAAATATGCCGGTAAGAAAAATGTCTCATTAACCACTGGAGAGATGTTAATGAGACTATAGTACTGTAGTATTATAAATTTCAAATTTTCAACCATAAACCATCATCAGAATGCAAATATAGTGATAAACCTCATGCTTGACACTGAAAGGGTGTTTTTGCCTTTATAGAACTTTGTTTTATTTAAAAAGGTGATATTTTAAAGGTTTTGACACAGGTAGTACTTTGCACAGCACATAATAATTTGAAATTGACTTTTTTTATTTGTCAGACTGTCAGATTTCTATCCAAAAAAGAGTATTTTATTCAATAAAGTTATATTTAAATTTTAAGTAATGTAGCTATTTATTTCAATTTTTGTTTGATATTTGATAATTTTTGAACTTACATTTTCACAATACGATTATGTAATGTGATTTCAGATATAAACAGGTTTATCACATCTAAATAAGTAGCAAACACTTGTACTGCTGTCTTTTGTGGAATTGAATTTTGCACATCTTAATGATTAACTCAGATAAACATTTGAAAGTGACATGTTCAGAGAGAACACTGTGCATTTTAAGGTAAAAATAATCCAAGTTAAATGGGGTCAGACATTTGCTATAATTTTGTGCATATAAATAAAGGTCTTAGTGTTAATTTTGTTTGATAGGAAGAGTGAGTCACACCGGAAGATACTTAAACAGGCTTTGCACGCTCCCAGTTGAGCTGATCCCTCAGCGGTGCTCTTGCTATAGGACTTTGGTCACACGTGCAAGATGGATGTGTCCGTATGCTAATGATGACACTCCAGATGCAGTAGCATCTATTTTTTTTCTTCTTCTTTTGGCTGCTCCCTTCCTCAGGGGTCGCCACATTGAACTGACTTCCATGAAGACATGGTAATTATTATTACGCAGGATGCCTTTCCTGACACAACCACAAACCACCAAGCTACTACAGCCCTCTGTGTGGAGCAGTGAGCTGCCATAGGGTGCCTGGGGGATCAGATGGTGGGTTTTAAGGGGAGTTGACCCAGCAACCTTCCGATCATAGGCCCACCTTCTCTACCCTCTGCACCACCACTCCCCCATACACAGTAGCATCTATTGGAATGTTAACTGCTTCTTTTGGTGTCATTTTACAATAGATTAAATCCCAAGTGTCCATGACTGAACATTATTTCAGGAATGCAGCTCAGATAGTGTGCCACATCTTAGTATGACAATACCAAATTGCAGGCTCTGACAGCCTCCTGTGTGTCATCATCCAGAGGTTTTGGATCACTTAGTGCTTGTTGTTTGCAGTTGAAGGAATTCATTATTTTTCTCACTTGAAATAAGTAAAAAAGAAGAAGGCATAATTCATGTGTGAGACCATGCAATCAATGGTAGCCAGGCGTTTTGTGTTTCCTGTCTCCTGGGAGAGCAGGCAGTATTGACTGACTACCATGGAACCCCTCGTTGTTGGTATGCTGGAGCACAGCTTTAAGGTAGCCATGGCTCCCCCATTAAGTGGAACAGGATTGCTTGTCCTCTTAGGCCCTCTTTCACTCAAACTTTTCTACCCATGCTAGATGGTTTTTAGGAGATGAGGCAATAGAGGCAACAAAAAACAATCAATAGTTGTACATCTACAACATCACTTTTAACTGTCCTTACCTCAGGGTTTCCATTGCTTAATGTTGCAAGGTTGGCCTGTATGGACCTGACAGCAGTTTGATAAGGTCTCTCTTTGGGAATATACTTTCTTACTTTACACATGGAGATGTAATAGTCATAGTGACAGTATGCAGTATTGCCATATGCCTAAAATGTTTAAATAAGCAGTTTGTAAATGAGAAGAAAACATTATTGTATAAAGATGGCTGATAAAACAGATGATCTAGCAGTGCATTAAAACACTGTCAGCATCAGTTTGATTCAGCAAAAAGGATTGAGCTTGTTCTCTTAAAGACCGTGTAAAGTGAATTTCAACATTTTCTTCAATAAACATTATAAATGTCATAATTGTAATCTTGTAAATGAGTAAAAAGTCTCAAAATTGTAGCTCAATTAATTTTGGAGTTATAGAGCAAACTGTGTATAAACATATTTCTATTTCAGGATTTTTTAGGCGTGTTTTAAATGTGACCGCGTTTCGTCACGCGGTCCTCATTAGTATACAAGAGATACAAGATACAAGATAGGTTTATTGACATTGCATTAATTTTCACCGATACAGCGTAAGTATGTAATTACAGTCATCCAGGAGAGAGATTAGTGTAACAAGCTGCAGCTGAACAAAACATATTTTATCGATATGTTCTTAGCGCGGCCTACCCATCTGTCCCCAGATGAAGGTCAAAGATAGGAAAACAGGATAAGACACGGGGTTTACAGCGTTGATATTAAAAAAAGATGAATCACGTTTTGTCTTCAAGACACCGCGTGATCCAGTAAAAACCATATCAAATAAAGCACATTTAGTTACAGGACAAGATGCATTTATGACGGCAGGCGGGAGGAAACAGTCTGTGTGTAACAATTCTAGATAAGAAACAGTTCGCTGGTCTCAGAGCTCGGCTCAAACCAAGAATGCACACAGAAACCTCTCGGGGGAGGGGTAGGGGGGCAGCGGGTTCTTCAGCTCCCAGTCTAGGAGAAGATTTGTAGCCTTCAACAGTCCAAGGCCAGAGGCCAGATTAGATTAGTTGCTTTATTTTCCAGTCAGACCACAGTGTTCTTTTACTGCGGTCTTTAAGTCCAGGTTCTGTTTTCTGGGTCCAAATCGCCGAATTCGTGTCAGGTTCCGAGCTAAAAGATCCTTCCGTATGTGCCCTGTTTGAATCCGAGCGGCTGTAAACGAGTCCACAGTTCACACTGCAGGTCCGCGGCAGCCACCGCTTCTCTCACCGTGTGACACAGCCCGCACAACAGCTGGGAAGGTCCTTCATAGCCTGGATCAAAGCATTTTCGCTGAGCGGAGGTCCTCGTCAGCACGCCAATCGCCGCGGTCCCCCTCAGCCCTTCAGTGGCATGAGCCACCAGTGTCCCAATAAATTAGATATTCCCAGTATAGCCCCACCCCCTGCAGCTCCAGCCGTATAAATTCGCCTCGGTGGAGCCGTTCACTCGCGAATCGCAGATAGCATCAGATAGCAATAGCATAGATATTTTGTTCATTGTTAGCTAGCTAATCAATTATGCCTCGTTCGTGCATCTTCCCTGGATGTCGCAATGGTCAGGGCACCCGTACAAATCATAACATGTTTTTATACCGCGTGGTTTTATACAGAGTATCTGTAATGCCTGGATAGGTCAATGGATAAAGCGCTTGCCTTCCGTCCCAAACCCCACGGGTTCAAATCCCGCATGGTACAACTCTTTTTTTTTTATTATTC
>JBBPBX010024320.1:0-29803 GCA_038048925.1 Garcialebias charrua | reverse complement strand
GGTTAACGGTGTAGCAATCCTTCAAGTAAAAATTGCTTTTATTGTCTACGTACCTTTGCTTTCAGCTCATCGTTGAAATGCGGGTCATTAAACTCAACAAAGCGGAAGAAAAGGGCACGTTTCTGAGCGATAGAGTAGTTCCTGGGAATCTCCTCTTCCATGTACTCCTTCAGGAAGGTCATGTTGCAAAGGAAGCGCCCAGTGAAAGCTCGCACCAGCTGGAACAGCAGCTCGATCTCTGAATAGTTATGTCTGTAGAGAAAACGCCAATAACTTAACTGTATTGACAGGACAAGATCATTCTACTGCAGTGGCAAAGTGCAGCAATGGTTTAAAATGTTTTTATGCAGAAGTACCTCTGGTAACAAGTCAGTTACCAATCTTAGAAACAAGAAAGAAACATCTAAGTGCTGAATGTGTTTCAAGTGAAGACCTAAAAGAAAAAAGACCTTCTATGGCTAGAAAAGCATTAAATTAAAACAACCAGCACAAACCACAGTATTTAAGGCAAAGTGTAGAGGTTCTTACTAGTTACCAACACAAATATTCACATCTAACGTCCTTGTTCTTTTAGGCAGTTTATTTTTATTTTTTATCAAACCACAGTCTGAGCTGATCAACGTACTTGCAGTAGCTTAGCAAGCAGAAGGCCAGCAGCTTGGGCTCCTTCCAGTTGGTTGCAGCCATGTTGTCCTTGCGGTGTCTTTCCTGGAAGGCCTCGCTGACCCAGACTCGCCTAAGCTGGCTGACCAGAGCGTGTTGCCCTGCTAACCACCCCTCGTCATTTTTGACAATGATGCTAATGATCTGAAAAGGCAAGAAGAGAAGAAAAGGTAGGTAGGATTAAACAGCAGACTTACAGACAGTTAAACTGTGATAAAATATGGACTAAAGACAACTTTTGTCCTATACAGTACTGTTAATATTACGTTTTTTTTGCTGTACAAGTCAAAGCTTTTGGCATGAATTTGCAAGTCCTGCGACTTATGCAACAAAGCAACCAATATATCTTTTCCCCCATATTTATAACCCAATTTTTGGCTGAGATATGATGAGTTCATTCATTCTGACATGAACAATGTTAAACATTACCATTTGTAGCTGCTAGAGGGCCCTCGAGCAGTATGGAAAGCCAAATGTCTCATGAATAGGTAAAAGTGGCTATTAATAATAATAATAATGTCACATTTTGTCATCTGTGTATGTTTCCATACAAGACGAAATTTGTCTCTGCATTTAACCCAATCACCACCAGGTGGGGCAGTGGGCAGCTATAGAAAGCGCCCGGGGAATTTAATGAGACACTTGGCTTGCCATAATGCATAATGATGAAGCCGTCTCTGTCTCGCTCTGGAACTCCTGAAGCAAACTTCCAATCAGCTAAATGGTAAATGGACTGCACTTATATAGCACCTTTATATCTTATCCAGACACTCAAAGCTCTTTATACTACAATCTGTGACCTCACTTACCCATTCATACAGCACTCTACTATAATAATCAGTGCTTTATCACATTTATACACCAATGGGACACACATTGGAGGCAGTGAGGGGTTCAGTGTCTTGCCCAGGGACACTTCGGAATCTGACTGCTGGTGGATTCGAACCCCCAACTCTTGCATTGGAGGACGACTGCTCTAACCACTCAGCCACAGCTGCGTTTCATCACGCTGCCGATTTGACCGTCAAAGTGCATTTATCAAGGAAAAGTTCAACTGAGACACATCTTTGCTATAATTACAAGTAAACAATTAATTGTTTTTAAGTGTTAATCTTGTTAAATTCTTGTTAAAGTCCTGCCGTACACGCTTTCGTGGCCACCATTTGGCAGCCAATTGATTTTTGGCACAACACCAGCCCATATTTCCGGGTAGTCAGCGGTGATGTATAACAAACTACGTGCCAGCAGTGATGCATAACAGATGTGACTTATACGGCAATGCAACTTATTTAAGGTTTTTCCCACTTCGTTAGAAATTTTTGGACTGATGCGACGAGTACAGCAGAAAGTATGGTATATATACTACTAGCAAAAAGATGCCTATGTAAAATAAAATCTGTCAACTGTATACATCTTTACGGCTACGTTACATACCTTTATGGCCTGAAACTGCAGGTCCAGTCTGGCTGTGGTGGTCGAGGGAGATCCAGGTCGAACGGTTGCTGCAGTACTAGCAGGAACCAGCAGGGGGACGAAGCGGTTCGGATTGGAGGCCAACACATCTCTGAGTGGCTTGGCATCTTTGTGTTTCAGAAAACTCTGCACACAAATTTATAGATGTACTTCAAAAATCACACAAAAACTCACATAATGAAACTAGTAGAGGGGAGGGGAAGAAATTGAATTGAATAGGTGTGATCCATCTCAGTTTGAAGTTTGCTGAACAACTGAGCCTTACCAAAGCATAAAATAAATCCCTCAGGCCATTACAGCAGCTGATATGAAGCAAAATGCTTTTTCTAAAGTCGTAAAAGTCAATGAAAAGAGCTGCGACTGTCTGACCATGAACATTCGGCTCCACTGGGGGTCGTTGAGCGTAGCCTCCATCATGAACAACTCAACCGTCTGAGATGGGTGGCGTGTCAGAAACTTGATCAAAGGCTCCCTGAATGGACTGCCGGCCTGGAGCAGGAACAAGTGGACGAGATGAGATGAAGGGAAGAAAAAGAAAAAGGGGCAGAGAATTATATAATGCAGGAGCAAACACACCCAAATTCTGCCACTTTTCTGTTAAAAGTTTAAAAAATATTATTAATGCTTTCAGTGATATTAATTAGACTCTCTAAAGTCTACATTTCTTAGTTTTCTTAGTTCCTAACAATATAGATAAGATCATATAGAAATATATTGATCCTGCAGGAAATTGTGCCAGAGTTTCAATACAAAGGAACAAGCACGAGGAATCACACAAGATATAAAAAAAGATATATTGTGTATGTTCCTTATTGTTCCATATTTTCCGAACAGAGCACTTCACTCTCAGGCTGCAGGTTTACTTGTGGTTCTTAGAGTTTCTAAAAGCAGAACAGGAGGAAGATCTTTCAGTTATCAGGCTCCTCTCTTGTGGAACCAACTTCCAGTTTCTGTCCATGAGGCTGACACATTGTCCAGTTTTAAGACTTTCCTTTTGATAAATCCTATAGTTAGGGTTGGCTTGGGTTTCCTGAGTTGTCCCTTAGTTATGCTGCTATAGGCTTAGACTGGTGTAGGACAAATTGATGATTCTTCACTCTGCTGCTCTCTTTACTTGCGCTATTCCATCTGTTGTGTATTTCTACCCGTTTTGTATTTGTAACTATTTTTGTCTTTAACATGTATTTTTTGTATTTCCTCCTATAGACAGTACACCTGGGGCCTCATGTATCAACCGTGCGCACGCACAAAAACATTGCGCACGTCACTTTCCACGCAAAGTGGCGTATGTATCAAATCTGATATGAACGGGAATACCTGCGCATCCACGTACAAATCCACGGCTGCTCCCCTGCTTGCGTACGCACGTTTCTGTGGTTATATTTCCTTTGGCGACACTTACAGGTGCCGCTGTGAAACTGAAGCCCCACAGTCTGTGGTTGACTTTAAGAGCGGCTCGAAGACCTTTCTTTTCAACCGAGCATACTTTACTCCTCATGATTCTACTTTTGATCTTAGTTGATACTGTTGTTGATTTTAATTGTTTTATTATTTGTCTTATTGACATTCAAATATGTTGCACCTTGTAGCACTTTGAGATTTCCATTAATGAAAAGTGCGTTATAAATTGAATTCATAATTATTATTAATATTATTATTATTATTAACTGTTCATGATGTGAAAATGATTAATATTCCCTCCAAACACACGATTAACAAGTATTACATCCACATGACGCAGTGAAATAAAGCACGCGCAAAGTTGTGCCAAAAATAAATTTAACAGGAACGGATTCATTCAGCCTTACTGGAGGTTATAATAAATAGTGTAACACGCAGAGCATTTATTTAGAAACAGCTATAATTTTCCGATCTAGGATATGGCTTATCAGCCGTTTTCAGAAATAATAATTTTTCAGTTTGGCACTGCTGCGCTCTGGGGAGCCGTGCATCACGCGTGCATACAGAAGCAGCGGTCAAACTGTTCCCGAGCTATGAGGGAGCTGCAGGTCGATCGGGACTGCAGTCCAGTCCACACAAAGCCGGATCATGTCCAATAGAATGGTCTCATCCATATGTTTCCAAAGGCTGAGTGGTCGCGCTTTGGAGCGCGCGCGCACCCTCACCGGTGTCGACACGGCAGCTGGAGGTGTTTCATTATCTGCGTTTATTGTAGATTCCCCCAAAATGACACGTGAAAGTACACCTTGTTATATAACTTGTAGGAGAGTAAAAGCTTCACAGACAGACTGCGCACAGGGCTGCGGAGGGAGCAGCGTCTGGAGACGCCAACATCACGTGATGTCATGAAATGTCTCCACCAAGACGCACAGACTCGTTTCTTCACATCATCTACATAAACAAAGATCTATGTTCTAGCAAACATCCAAGTAAGTTCCTCTGTGTTTACAGTAATTATGGTAATAAACTCGTGCGCAAAGTTAATATTTCCACACAGAATGAATGAATGAGCCGGTTCGCGCACCACAGCAGGGTGCGCATACCGACACACAATCACTCGTTCTTTGCATGATGAACACATTTTATTACTATTCTTACTTAGGATGTTTGTCCTCACTCATATTATATTAAATTCATTATATTCCCGAATCTAGAAATCATTTCTGATCGCGCAGGGATCAAACGAACATGTCCTTCACACATGCAGGAAGTAATTAGCATCTGTTTAACATATGTAAATGAAGGCGTGTCAGGGGAGGTGTCTCACGTGCGCTCAGTTCCACGTCAATTGTGTTGTACATAAGGAATGTGCGTGGATTCAGGTGTACGCACAGTTTGATAATTCTGGATTTTTTTGTGCGTGGACACTTTTCTGGATTTGTCCGTACGTGACTTTTCAGTAAGAAATCTACGCAAGTCTTTGTACATGAGGCCCCTGGACCTGCCATTCTGTGTCTGTCTGTTTCTCCTTCCTGTTCTCTCAAACTCAGCCGGTCGAAGCAGATGCCCGCTTGTCCTGAGCCTGGTTCTTTCTGTTGGGAGGTTTCTTCCTGTTAAAAGGGAGTTTTTCCTTTCCACTGTCTCCTTTGTACTTGCTCAGGATGGGAGACTGTGACAAAGTGAAGATACAATGCAATCTGTTGACTTCCTTATATAGATAATGTTTACTAATTGGCTTTTCTATGTATGTGAATGCTTCAGTTCAGTGTCCTGAGACAACTTTGTTATACAGGGAACCCTCGACTTACGAACGAGTTCCGGACCTAAGAACCGTTCATAGGTCGATTTGCCGTATCTCGGAACCCCAAACACGTGTCGTTCGTAAGTCCGGATTTTTGTTTGTAAGTCGGAAATTGTATGCTAGCGCTACTACGAACACCCGTTTTTCAACACAAACGTACATAAACATGCACAGAACTTTGTTTACGAACGTTTATGAATGGTTAGCTAGCATACTTTCATCTAAAAACACATACCAGTGTTGTATTTCATGTACAACTGCTGTATTAAATGTACAATTGTACTGTTCGTAGGTCCGTTCGTAAGTCCGAGTTGCTGTAGGTCGAGGGCGCCGTAACTCGAGGGTTCCCTGTAGTTTGGTGCTATATGAATAAACTGAATTGAATTTGTGTTCAGTGCTCTCTGATCTGCAGCGTAGATTTAGGTCCTACCTCAATGAGCATCGCTCTTTCTGTCTTCATGACCACCTCCAGCAGAGGTTTGACCAGAGTCTGAGGTGCAGCTGGGATTAGGTGAAACAGGTTGATGATGGCAGAGCAAATCTTCATCTCCTACAAGAAGATTCAGAGAAAGACAACAGAGGGGAACAAAGGACAGGATACTTTTTTTTGAATGAGTGCTGAAGTCACTGAAACAGCGTGGACAGACAGTCACTGTGTAACGACCAGGATGGATCTTAGCCAGACTACAGGAAATGTAATCTGTAACGAATAAGTTGTTCATTTCACACGACTGCGCCGCATGGATTAAATCTGCACAAAATACATCTTTGAAATGCCAAAGTGAGAGGAAATATTGGGAGAGATAAGACAGTTTTAAACAGTTAAAATGTGAAGATAACCTACGATGACGTTAACATTCCCGAACAAGACCACATACACATGGACAGAGAAATACAGGGCACGTCTACCACCAGCACAACATCGGTTCAAAGTTTCAATCACTAACAGAAATAAAAACACTAACAGAGGACGCAACACTGGGTCACATCTCACCTCAACACCCTCCAACGCAGGCTGTACCAAATGGGAGACAACGGTCAGAGTCAGCAGAGGAAAGTGTGTGTGTGTGTGTGTGTGTGTGCTGTTGTGTGTTGTCTGTCTTTGTCCCCATAAGGAAGGGAAACAGATAAGACAGGGACAAAGAGAAGCTACAGAAGTGACCGCAGGGTAATGTTTCTCATCACCGTTTCCATAAAAAGGCAAGAATCGTTTTGAAATCTTAGCTGGTTAACACCGATTTTATGACATTACAGGAGAAAACACATGTTTATGTTGTATAATGCAATAGTTGTTCCTTATTTGGAGTACTGTATTGAAGTCTGGGGTAAAGCGTGTAAAACTGTAACTAATCCTTTGTTCATTTTACAGAAAAGAGCTGTACGAATTATTATGAGAAAAAAAAACTATAGATATCCGTCCAATACTTTATTTTATCAACTGAACATTCTGAAATTCTATGATTTGGTTAATTATAACATTTTGTTGCCTATGTATAAGGCACATAAAGGCATGTTGCTCATTAATATTCAAAGAAATTTTGTTAAAAGAAAGAGTGTATATTTTCTTAAAGGAATTGAAATGTTTGTGAAGCCTTATTTTAGTAGTAGTTTGAAGGAGTGATCCACAATAATTCAGGGAAAAGGATTGTGGAATGGTTAGGATGATAATGTTAAAAATGCCAGATCACTGTATACATTTAAGAGACTGATACAGATGAGTTTCTTGAAAGAATATGGAAATCGTTAATACAGTATAAATCTACTTCAGTTGTTGTCTGGTTTGATTTAGATGTTTGAGTTTTTATGTTTTTAATTTAGCTGATTGTTATTGCCTATGTGTATTACATTTTAATTTAAAATTTGTAAAAAATATTTTGATTTACATCAGAATTAAGTAAAAAGGGGCAGTTTTCATAAGACTAGTTCTTCTGCCACCTTTCATTTTATTTTCTTTACATTTTTTGATTGTATTGTATGTATGTGTATGTTTTTAAATGAAATGAATAAAATTTAAAAATTTTAAAAAGTGCCTCACACTAACACACCAAAAAGTGACGTTTTTACATTACGAATGAACATTTCACTCACATAAAAACTCCCAAATCTTTCTTAAAAACTCCTCTTATTCTCCTCTTACCTGTCAAAACCCTCTAATGTCTACACGGACCATCTTAACCTCCACCCCGGCACCGTCCCGTCTTTTCCTAGTTTTTGTCTTTATCGGGCTAAGCTAATTGACTTCCTGACCCCGGCTCTCCTGTCCCTGCCAGCCTCGCTGTCATCACGCACAAAGAACACAATTTGGAGGGCAGGGGAAGACAAAAGGCCAATTTGCATCTAATTAAACATCACTTTGAATCGAGTCGGGATGAACTTGGGTAAAGAGACACGGGCAGGGAAAGTGTCTATGAGGAAGAAGCAGCTGTATTTTCTCCTCCCTGTCACCTTTTCTTTGGCTTTACAAGGTTATCTGTCGGGGGGGAAGATTGCGGGGGGTGCAGTGCTGGGCCCACCACCGCCTGCCTGGCGCCTAATTAATCATTGATTGAAATATGGACCCTCACAACTCATCAGAGGCGGCCACACAGCGGCTGTTGACTACATGTGACTATGGCTGTGTGAGAACAAAGAACGTCTCTTCTCTTTCAGTGTAGTTTTAACAAAAGCTGTGCCAGCTGACAGCCATATTGACCTGCGCCTTCTGCTTATGAATGTTCTGTGATGGAGAGAAGAACTAGAGCGACAGAACAACAAAAACAAGAGGGCGCCTCTACGTTCTGTGCAGAACTTGAAACAGTGCAGGGAGTACGCAGGATGTGTGTTTACTTACACTGCCGTCGCTACGCTGTCCTCCTTTGTGAGTTATTACAACCACTTCCATCCATTTCCGCAGGTGTTGCTGAGAACAACCGCAGCAAAAACACAAGAAGAGACTTTGTGTCATAAACTTTACCTCAGCAAGTCACATGTGATACCAACAAGGAACAAAGTTTTTTGAGTGATAAATTACTAAAGTAGCTCATAATAATGCAAATGAACATGTATTTGTGAAGATTTGCTTAAATTTAAAATTATTATAAAGCGAATACGTTTTTTTAAAAATCAACACTTGGGCAGTCATGAATAGTCAGCACAACTGATTACGCCAAGTGTGATTAATTGTCGACAATGCTTCTAGTGGACAAGTTTTACAAGTTTATCTTAAATTACTTAAAGGTCTCAGATGAGTTTTTTTGTTCATCAGTCAAGTTCCTGACGTCTCGTCTGACCTACAGGTTCTAACGATCGCAAAGGAAAACGATGAAAATGAAAACAAACTCAAACAAAACCGGCTTATAAAAGATTTCAGCGGTCAAAGGTACCTAAACTATGGCCACTGTGCAATAATATTTTTTCCTTAATTCTGGAGGGGGGGGGGGGATTCTGAATTATAAGATTAAAGTTGGAGTTGTGAGATTAAAGTCAGAATTCTAAAAGTCAGAATTCTGAAATTAATGTTTGAATATGGTGGGGGGGTCAGAATTCTGAGATACAAAATCTGAATTCTGAGATTAAAGTCAGAATTTGAGAAAACGTCAGAATTTTGAGATTAAACTCAGAATTTGAGAAAAAAGTCAGAATTCTGAGATTAAAGTCAGAATTCCGACTTTTTTCTGAGAATTCTGACTTTAATCTGAGAATTCTGAGTTTAAACTGAGGATTTTATTTTATTTTTTTCAAATTCTGACTTTTTTTCTCCTCAGAATTAAAGAAAAAAAACATGTTTTTGCACCGTGGCCCTTCCATACAAAACTGGGAGTACTTCATGCTAGCTAATTTCAATCTCAGTCTTAAAAATGATTTATAATACATACAATACTAGATACAATTTAAGTACAAGTATGGTAAGAAAGACATCCATTGTGTTAAAAGAGGATTTAGCAAAGCTACAGTCTCCATTACATTTTAAATAGTTGCAGTTCATTGGTTTCTCTCTACTTTCTGATAGAAAAAGTGACAGAATCCCTGCAAAATAAAGATTTCATTGAACTAGCTTGTACTAATCTAATAGTATCAATTCAATTCAGTTTATTTCTATAGCACCAAGTCACAACAGAAGTCATCTCAGGGCACTGAACAGAAACATTCATATACATCTTTACATCATGTATCTTTACAACGTGCTGAATATCCTATTTGTTCTAATTGTTTTCACATGCAGGAGTTAGTACTTGAAACATAAATTTCATACTTTAATATGCAAATTGTTAAAATATGTTTATGTTTTTGGAAGAAAAATTGGTTTAGATTGATCCAAAATTGAGTTGGTAGATTAAATAAAATAAAAACAGTCGTTAGTGGCAGCTCTGACTACAGCTGACACACAACTGTCTTCACAGAGCAGCTGACGACTGGTTCTTTGCTTCTTCTGAAGTTCTAGTCTCTGACAGCGGCCTACAGGGACTGGATGCAGAAGCAGCTCAGAAGATCAAATGCTTGTTTTATGCTGCGGTTCCCATGCTCATGCTCAAACACAGAGCTCTTACATGTCAAGCAAACAAACAGAAAAGACTCGAGAGGAGCAGACGTTGAAGGGTCTCACCATCATCTGATCACAGAACTTGTCATTGAAGGAGTTGGGGAAGAGGCGTGTCACCGAGGTCAGGCGGTTCACAACGTTGAGGGTCAGGCTGCGGTAGTCACCCAGCATCATCAGCAATGGGCGCATGTGAGTGTGGATCTGGTCCACCTCAATAGTGGCACCTTCCAGAAACTACAAGAGTCCAGAAAAAGATGCATTAGAAATGCAGAAAACACACCCTGTCCAATCACCAAACTGCAGCAGTGTTGCTGAGAAAGTTGTTTGCTCCAATGTAATGAATCCTAAACAAGAAATATTTCTAAATGTACTTTTGAGCACACTTCATGGTCAGATCTTTACCCTAAAAGTGTTTCCATGTGCGTAGCCAGAATTTTATGAGGGGCAAAGGTTTGTTTAAAATAAATGTGGACCTTGTAAGATAAACATGCCTCAGTAGCTCAGTGGAAACGCGTTGGGTTGCCGTTCCAAACCTTATGGGTTCAATTCCCACATGGTACAAAGTTTTTTTATTTTTTTTTTATTAATTCCAGATTAAAAAAAACACAAGAAAACTATTTACAAAACAACACGAAATAAAACAATACATGAAAAGAAAGGAAGCAGAAGAAGAAAATAATCGTATTATATCTGCCCCTTCTCAAACTAATTTTTTTTTTTCAAACACTCGATTCAAACAACTAATTTTACGTTCGTCTTTTATTGGATAAAAAAAAAGGAGTTAATATGCCTGTTAACACATTCTACTTTTTTTATCCAATAAAAGAGTGTTTGGAAAAAAAATTGTTTGAGAAGGGGCAGATATAAGATTATTTTCTTCTTCTGCTTCCTTTCATGGCATGTATTGTTTTATTTCTTGTTGTTTTGTAAATAGTTTTCTTGTGTTTTTTTAATCTGGAATGAATAAAAAAAAATTTTTTTTAAACGTTGTACCATGTGGGAATTGAACCCATAAGGTTTGGAACGGCAACCCAACACGTTTCCACTGAGCTACTGAGGCGTGTTGCTTTATCCTGGTCAACTTCTCCTTTAAACGAACCGCCCCTCATAAAATCCCTAGATGGGACTTCATAGGCAAAGTGGGCGGTTCGTCCGAACCCCCCGAACCCCCCTTGCCTACGCCCCTGGTTTACCATAATTACATTAACTTTTCTTTAAGTCTTTTTGCGGCATTTTATCCACCATGCAAACTTCATACTTGGGTCTCAATTTACAAATAAGGCCGCTGCAATGAGAACACGATGAGAGGTAAACAAACACAGATGCCAACCAAACACCGATGACGCACACTCTCCCACAGACATGGGGGGGATGATGCATGGCGGCCACATTCATTTTCCCTCTCAGCGCTGAGAACAAACACTCCATCCTGTATCGATCTAGCCATGGCAACGCTCATTAGTACTAGCAGGGTGGAGAAGAAAGAACGGAGAGAACAGAAAATGAAAATAGAAAGGGGGTGTCACAGAACATTGAAGAGGAGTGACAGTGTTGGGAAAGAAAAGAAAAATAAGGATAAAGTGTGAGGAGTAGATGGATAAAAGGCTAGATTGGATGGATAGAAGGAGAGCTGGTTCAGGGTCAGTGTGATAAAGCTCAGGAAGGTGCATATAAAGATAAGTGGGAGGGAAAATGATATGGCGGGGGGAGGGGAATCCATTTACAGGAGTTAGAAAATGTGATTTAGAGAAAAAAAAATAAAGGGTGTGACCATGTTTCGTGCATAGATTGCTTCTCTCCTTAAGGGCGCAGACTAATCTATAATTACAAAGGTTATGTTGCTGATCTAAGGCCGTGTGGCTCACACGAGACTGCAGATGGATTAAATCAGGGGTGTTCAGACTTTTTCAGCATGCAAGCTATTTTTGAAATGATCAAGTCAAAGTGATCTACCTACTATAAGGCCCCGTTTACACGAAAACAACCTGTGGAAACATTAGTGATTTTTCGATGTTTATTGGGGGTAATAAACAAAAAATAAACTGGTTTACATGAAAAATGCTGTAGTTTTCACGTCAGTCGGGTTGCCAGATAATAAATTATGAACTATAGTACAGTACTGTGGCTTTAAAATGATAGTATTTTGACTTAAACAGTTGTGTTTGCTGAGTAAAGATGTTCTAAGATTCAATTCAATTCAGTTTATTTATATAGCGTCAATTCACAAAAGAAGTAATCTCAGGGCACTGAACAGACAATTATTTTTTTTTATGTCATGCTGCGATCTACCAGTACTACCTCAGATATCTACCAATAGATAGCGATCTGCGTAATGAGCACCCCTGGATTAAATGATATACCACAGGTGCGAGTTTTCCAAAAAACTGAAATTAAACCTCAATCGTCAATTCAAAAACAAAAAGGTGGTGGCGTTTCTGTTTACCTTCACATGTAGCCTCACTAAAACAGATACGGTGCATAAGGGTTTAATATAAGAAGACACGTGTGTATTAGCTACTGCTATCAAGTGGTTCATTTTAAATGAGAGACGTCATACTAGAACTAAACCAGGGCAACAGTAGTTGCTATTTGCTCAGTTTGACAGGTTTGTGGAAAAGTGTAACACAAATATAAAGTTAAGAAGGCATAAGAAAGACAGATGTATGTGAGAGGGTGCGCCGACCTTCCTCATGCACGCCTCGCCTGCCTCCTGCAGTTCGTTGTTGGTGGAGTTAAGGGCTTTAAACAACGCAGCGATGATCTTCTCCCTCGACTGTGGTAAGTAGTTACAAGCTGCCAGGGCATCTGGACGAGGTAAGAACACCAACACTCACTTTCACTCTGAATGTCGCTTTACAAAAACATACACAACATTTGGCAGGAGTTAACTTGAAATATAGAAAGTGGCACAACAGCTCAAAATAATGGTGTTACACGCTGTTTTTATTTTTTATTGTATTAAAGCTCTTAACTATTGAAATTAGGAAAACTGAAAATATTACTAGCCCACTTGTAAAAAGTAATAATACATACAGTTGAAACCAGAAGTTTACATACACTATTTAAAAAGACACGTGCCGTTTTTTTTTCACACCGTCTGACGTGAAATCAGAATAAATTTTTCCTGTTTTAGGTCAGTTAGGATTAACACAATTTTTTTCTCTTTACAAAATGACAGAATAATGAGAGATAATTTTATTAAGACTATTTTTATTACTTTCTTCAAAGTCAAAAGTTTGAATACACTAAGATTACTATGCCTTTAAACAATTTGGGACATTTGATGTCATGTCTTTGGAAGCTTCTGGGAGGTTTATTGATAACATCTGAGTTCATTAGAGACTCACCTGTGGATGTAATTTAAGGAACACCTGAAACACGCTGCTTCTTTGTGTAACATCAAGGGAAAGTCTTAATAAACCAGCCAACATATCAGGAAGAGAACTGTGGACTTGCACAAGTCTGGTTCATCCTTCAATGTCCAGATGTCTTGCCTTGTTCATCTGTACTAACAATTATACACAAGTACAAACAAGATGGGAATGTCCAGCCATCATAGCGCTCAGGAAGGAGACGGGTTCTGTGTCCCACAGATGAACGTGCCTTTGGTCTGAAATGTGCAGATCAACCCAAGAACAAAAGAAAAGACCTGGTGAAGATGCTGGCTGAAGCTAAGAGTGTGTTGTTATCACAGTGAAACTGCATGGACATGGGCTGAAAGGCACTCTGCAGGAAGAAGACATTATACTGCAAAGGAAACAAAGAAAACTGATTGTTTGTAAATGCACACACACATGTCCTGTGGTCTGAGAAACTAAAACTGAATAATGACCTTCGTTACGTTTGGAGGACAAACCCTGAGAACACCATCCAGACTGTGAAACATGGGGGTGGCAGCATCATGCTGTGGTGTTGTTTTGCTGCAGGAGGGACTGGTGCACTTCACAAAATAGATGACATGAGGAGAGAACATTATGTGGAAACACTGAAGCAACATCTCAAGACATCAGCTAGGAAGTTGAAGCTTGGGTCTTCAAATGGACCATGACCTGAACCATACTGCCAAACTGGTTACAGACTGGAACCATACTGCCAAACTGGTTACAGACTGGAACCATACTGCCAAACTGGTTACAGACTGGAACCATACTGCCAAACTGGTTACAGACTGGAACCATACTGCCAAACTGGTTACAGACTGGAACCATACTGCCAAACTGGTTACAGACTGGAACCATACTGCCAAACTGGTTACAGACTGGAACCATACTGCCAAACTGGTTACAGACTGGCTCAAGGAGAAGTCAATGTTTTGGAGTGGCCATCACAAAGTCCTGATCTCAATCCTATAGAAAATGTATGGACAAAGCTGAAAAGTCAAGTGGGAGCAAGGCAGTCTCCAAACATGGCCCAGTTCAATCAGTTCTGTCAGGAGGAATGGGACAAAATTCCTGCCAACTACAGTAGTACTGTGAGAAGCTCGTGGAAGAAGATCCAAAACGTCTGACCCAAGTCATGCAGTTTAAGGACAATGGTACAAATACTAATGAAGTGTACAGTATTTAAACTTTTGACTTTGAAGAAATTAATGAAAATTGCTGTAAAAATTCTCACTCTCATTATTCTGGCATTTTGCAAATAGAAATAATGTCAATCCAAATTGACCTAAAACAGGAAAAGTTTATTCTGATTTCACATCAGACAGTGTGAAAAAAAGTTTTTTTTTTCAATAGTGTATGTAAACTTCTGGTTTCAACTGTAGTTGGGACTACTTACTGAGTGCAGCAATACGGAGGGGAACCAGGGAGGGCAGGCTCTTATAACAAGGCAATTTCATCAAAGCAGCATCCTCTGCTTCACACAGGTTCAAAAGCTGAATGGAACAGAAAATTCAATCTCTAATGTTAAACACAAGGGGGAGGATTACAGTAGATTTAAGTTTATACCCCACAAAGTTGCCTAATATGAAAACAATAACTAACTGTACGTTTGTTTTCATATAAAACAGCGAGAAAGTTACAGACAATTGTGACAGTGCTTGAAAGTGTCTTTAAGTTTCATACCTCTGTGTAGAAGACCTTATGCTCCATGACATTGAGGTCCATTGTGAAGAGACGGGGCTGCAGAGTGGTGCAGAAGGTGTTACCCTCCATCAGACCGATTTGGGCGTTCGCAGGCTGATGCCGCAGCAGGTGCTTCTTAGGAGGAACCATATCCTGCAAAACCTGAGGAGTACGTTGGTTTAGATGACGGCCTTTATCTCAGAAAATCAACTGTTAAATCTGACAGAGAAATAATAACTAAAAACTAGGGATGCACGGTATTGAACTTTGCCCGATATTCGATATGCCAATATGTTAAAGCTTATTTGGCCGATAACCGATACATATATTAATACCCACCCCACCCCCCAGACCTACTTACAGAGACTACCGTACATAACTTTCTCTGCTGTGGAATTAAAATACTGTACTACATTATTCTGCATGGTCTTTGTCCGTTTGGCCTGCTACCAAATGCAGATGCCAAAAAGGGGGCAGAAAATGATGTAACACTATGTAATAAAAAATAAAAAATTTAAAGCGCCTTTTATATTGATGAGTTATTTTGATGGCATGGCTGATGACCGATATTTAACGTTATTGCTAATACTGCTTGATATCATGCCGATAATATCGTGCATCCCTACTACCGTATTTTTCGAATTATAGGTCGCACCTTTTTATGGTTTTTTTTCAAGGCCTGCGACCTATAATCCGATGCGACCTATTTATGGATTTTTTTCCATATTTTTAGACCAATTTTTGACTCTGATATCAGCTTTTTTCGCTTTGGCAGAAAAATTGTGCAGTACCACTTTCGGCCACTAGGG
Organism: Garcialebias charrua; assembly: GCA_038048925.1. Classification (NCBI taxonomy): domain Eukaryota; kingdom Metazoa; phylum Chordata; class Actinopteri; order Cyprinodontiformes; family Rivulidae; genus Garcialebias; species Garcialebias charrua. The sequence goes on along the minus strand of JBBPBX010024320.1, from coordinate 14,074 downwards.
GGCGCTGTGGCACTGTGCAGTACCATTTCCAGTGGAGTACACTGACCCAAGAAGAAGAAGAAGCTCCTCTGGTCTGGATGTACCGGTAGCATTGTTAGCTCTGTATGTTTGCCGTTTGTTAGCAAGATAAGTCAAGAACCACTCAGCGGATTTTTCTGAAACTTACAGGATGTAATCACAGTGTGGACGATTACAAGTGAGTACCTTTAATAGATGTTTGAGATTAAAAATTAAAAAAACGATCTTTTATTAGCATAGCTTGTTAGCTTGTGGATGTATATCTGTTTACGGTATGTTATAAATAGCTTCAAAACTAATCGGTGTATATGTTTTTCTGCTTGCAGAGTGTAATTATAAGGCTTTAATGTACGTTACTATGGTCTCGATAAAACATTTGACATAAAATGTGATTTTTTATTCGTGTCAGAAGCGGACTGGTCTCGTGTTAGCATTAGTTTTTTATCTGTGTTACTTCTGTTAACGTCATAAATAGCTTCAAAACCACTCGGTGTATATTTTTTCTGCTTACAGAGTGTAATTATAGGAGCTTTAATGTACGTTACTATGGTCTCGATAAAACATTTGAGATGAGATTCGATTTTTTATTCGTGTTTTCAGAGACGGACTCGTCTCGTGTTTAGCTTCTGTTAGCTTCTGGCAGACATTAGCAGCATAGCTAAACACTCGGTCCATATTGTCGGGTTGTCTCAGCGGTCACGCGGCGCGTCAGCGGTGGATGACGCGTTACGTCGGCGGTGACGTAGGTGCGACCTATATTCCGGTGCGACCAATTTATGGATTTTTCCAATTTTTTGGCAATAATTGGACACTGCGACCTATATTCCGGTGCAACCAATAATCCGGCAAATACGGTATATATAAAGAGTATTGTTCCAAGCACTGAACCCTGAGGAACTCCATGACTAACTTTGGTATATTAAGAATAGTCATTAGTTATATTTACAAACTGGAATCTATCAGATATGATTTAACCATTTTAGAGCCGTTTCTGTAATCCCTATACCATATTCAAGTCTCTGTAGTAGAATATTGTGATCACCTGTATCAAATGCAGCACTGAGGTCTAACAGGACCACTATAGACACAAGTCAGAGGCTATGAGAATTAGTGCATTAACAGAATACCCGAGTTTTCGACAGCTCGAGTGCTTTGACTTCTATCGAGGCTTTTTTGTCCACCTCGAGTACCCGTAGTGACGTCATCACATCACATTTCACAGCGTGCGAGGTAGCTTTTAGCTTTTAGTAGACGCCACAAAATGGATTCCTTTGTGCGCACGGATGTAAATGGAGCAGGCAGTCTTGTCAAAAAGGTAAAACAGTTTTTAATTTATAAAATGCGCTATTTCCTGTTGATTTTCTGTTCTCTGACCACCGTAGATTGTGACTGGCAGCAGGTGGCGGTGTTGCATTGCAGGCCACATATATAACACGGCAGCTTCCTCTCTCGTTTCACAAACAAAAGCAACATATTAATCTCTCTAGACCTATTAAAAAAACCTATAAACACATTAATCTCTAAAAGTAAACCTAAATTGCACAGCACTTCAGGCTGTGGTGCGGTGTTGCCCCATTTGTTTTTCAGTTTCGGTTTCAGCGCCGCACGGTATACTTTCACTTTTAATATTAATAATAATAACTAATAGTTTTGTTTTTCCTGTGACTTATCTGCAGTATGATAAATGATAGGAGCATAATAAATGCTCCCAATGTTTTGTTGGTCTTTTTTTTCTTTTTGTAAAGACGGTTTTTATGCATTTATATTTATTTATTTATTTTGCATCATAAGACACTGTGACGTCATCGGCTACTCGAGCGTCGTTCGAGTTTTTTTATGTTAAGGTCGAGGTTAAAAATTATGTACTCGTTCAACCCCTAATGAGAATATCATTAGTGACTTTCACCAATGCTGTTTCTGTGCTATGATGAGCTCTAAACCCTGAATGAAACTCCTCAAACAGATAAATTCTGTTCAGATGTTCAAACAATTGATTTGCAACAATTTTCTCAATATTTTTTCATAGAAGTGTTGGATTAGATATGTCTATAACTGGCCAGAATTCCCGAATCAAGATCAGATTTCTTAAAGGAGACCACATATAGGTATTTAAATTTTTTATGTTATTTCTGTGTGCTATCTTGACAATATTAATTCATTTTATACCCTTTTTAATTCTGCCATTTTTAACTTTCGTTTTGAACGACCGGTTTCTTGAAGTCCACGCCCTTCAACGATCTGTTTACGCCCTCTGCACAGCCAGTATCTGTAATGTGTTGTTGTTTTAAAATTAGCTCCTTTTTTATTACTCATTTGACTTACTGTTAGTGCTAGCTTAAGATAACTTACCGAAACCCGTCTGAGCGCGCCACCATGAGCTGCTCCTTTTAGCATGAGACCACCCGAATCCGAAGCTAATGTTAGCTTGTTCCTCTTCCGGTTTTCGCCAGCTCCGCTCGTTGCACGCGGAGATTTTGGGAGTTATCGCTGTTCCAGTCAAGACAACAAAGTTCACCAAGTGTCTCCCGTAAATTAATCTGTAAGGAGAAGGTCCTCGCTGCTGCGAGCCTGCTGCGAGGCTGAAATGAGGCTGTACAGTTGAAGCTCCGCTCCATCGCGCCGGAAGAGGGTCCCGTCGCAACCGGTCCCTAAGCCGGGGGTCCGCTCGTTTAATTTTTGCCGGCTGCGCGTTGGCAGCGATCGCAAATACACTAAAAATTGAACTAAAACATAAAAATAACAATTATACTTTATTTATAAAGCCATTTAAAAAAACACAGCTGCAACAAAGTGCTGTACACATGAAATTAAGAACATATAAACAAAAGATGAGATGAAATCATGAAAAACAACAGTCATGTGTTTAATACAGAAGTGGGTTGAGCCTAACCAGGGGTTGCTAGGTGAGGGGCTGGACTCAGGTTTGAGGTGATTGGCTACGGCCTGTGACGTCAATAACTGCAGGAAGTGTGAATCCTGGTGTATTTATCAAAAATAAATAAATCTACTTAGAGTAAATAAACCACTGGGTGCATTTTTTTGGCACAAGGACTGTTTTTTTATGAAGTTAATACCCAAAGTTGAGTAAAAAAAAACATTAAAAAGTGATTTTTGCATCTGTGGTCCCCTTTAAGGTTCAATTACAGCAACCTTCAAGTGCTGTGGTATATAACAATTCATTAGGAACAAATTATACAGATACAAGGTGGGGATATTAATTAGACAATACTTTTTTAATCAGTTAGTTTGAGATGGGATATAACAGATGTGGATGGTTTGGATGAAGCTATTTGCTGGTGAAGATTCTCAGTCGTCCAGGACATGATAAATCAAAAAGGCGTTCAATACAAGATCAACTGGACTTTATTTGTAACAGAAGACGTTTCGCTTCTCATCCGAGGAGCTTTATCAGAAGTCAGAAATTCATTGAATTGATAAAGCTCCTCGGATGAGAAGCGAAACGTCTTCTGTTACAAATAAAGTCCAGTTGATCTTGTATTGAACGCCTTTTTGATGAAGCTATTATTCATGACAATTCAGAGGACAAACACAAAAAAAACAGTCCAAACATAAATGAAGTTCTAGTGACATTTTTAATGCTGCCTCATCTGACAAGGAACTGGAGGCAATAGTAGGAAGGATGGTGCGAATTTTATCTTTAAATGAAATAATTTTATTTATAAAGAATCTCATGAAGTCATCACTACTTATAGCTGTAGGGATACATGGCTGAACATAGGAAGATATGCAAGATATAAAAAAACACCCTGCTGTTACATGAATTCCACTAAACACAGAACCAGCTGTAATTATCTGCTCATAACAAAAGCAACTTTTCCTTCATCTGAAATACCAAAGCCATGACATTTCATTTACCTACATCTGCATCACATTTAGCTACAACAACACAGTTGGAAAGGGCTGACTTTAATGTGTGATAATTTTAAAAAGGCAGACCAAAACAACTGTAAACACTTTTATTAACAAAAAACTTGCACAATTTTCTCATACTAGGGATGTTTTTTTCTGTTTATCACCTGGTTTTCATTATTATACAAATGAGAAAGCATACAAACACATGACAGAAAAATGCTTACTAAGAATGAGTGACAGACTTCACTGTGTACGGTAAGCCTGTAAAATAACCCTGTATCCCAAACTTGGCACCAAGTAGATGTAAACTGAGCATTAAGTGGAAAACATAGTACAAATATTCCTTATGCGGCCATTATGATAGAGAAAAAACATATTTACTGTTTAACTTTTTAAATCCTGCCCATTAGAGTACCCTGATTCCAGTCCGTCAGCTGTGTTTCAGTTTCAAGTTGCGATAGAAAAACCAAATGACACACACCACATGAAGTAACACCGATACAGATTTGAGGCACATCTACTTTGTTAAAACTTTGAGCCTTTAAGCACTTGATATGGTCACAAAGCGCAAGCGTGCCTTCATATCCCGGCTGCTGGCTCTGCAGCTGCTGGTTTGAGCCCACAGATTCTGACAGACGCCCTTGAAGGGAGTGATCCATCGCCTTCAGCAGGAGCAGGAGGAACGGGGAGTAAAACAGAGAAAACACAGATATGTGTCTATCACTGTCAAAACAGATATTCAGTTTGTCATCCACATGAAGGAAAGCTGTGTCAATTCATCACACGCTCAGAGAAGCCTGGGCATTATTCACAGTTGTTTAGAGAAGGGAGAAAATTTGTATTCTGAGATAAGAAGAACGTATTCAACCCAAACGGTTAACAAAAGTGTCTGATATGTGGCAGGTAATGGAAGACTCTGTTTGATGGATGTGTTAAATCAGTGACACAACTCCCAAGGTTGTAGGCACTGTTTGATGTAAGTTACGCAGCAGCTGGATATCTTTCATTCACCACCATGAAATTAGAATAAGGTTCTGCTTCACACTTTCATCCCTTCAACAGACAAACTGATTTGCTTACCTTGGCACCCGAGGATCTGAGTGGACACGTACAGATCCAGAGACGTGCAAACCAACCAACCAAACGACCAATGCCAAGAGGAATCTGAGGCAGACTATCCATGAAAACAAAAACAGTTTGCTGACTGGAATTCAAACCTACAACCTCAACTACAATCCAAAGTGAAGGAAAAGCGAAGCAAAAACTTGAGTAAATCTAAGTAACGTTAGGAAGAAGGACAGGCCAGTGATGAGGAAATGATGTGGAAAAATATTTCTTCCTAATCAGCTGTGGCTCCTACACAAAGCCTTTTCGTTGTTCTGAATCTGTATTTAGAGATGTATTTTTTATGACTGCATGTGGATAGAGTGCTTAGAACAAAACAACATTTTAACACCAGAACTTTGACAATTATTGCAATGTAGATTTGTTGAGTTTTGATTAAAACAAATGAAAAAATGTTTTTCATGTGTTTAGTAACTTTCTCTAAAACTCACATCAGCGATCTCTAAAAAGGTAGGGATGTACAATAATGGATTTTTGGCCGATATTCAATATCAGATATGTTAAAACTTATTCGGCCGTAAACCGATGCCGATACTGTATTTTATATGTGTTCCTTTGTCAGAACATATTCCTCTTATTTAGGCTTATTTGCTACAAAAATTGTGTAACAGCTGTAAGAGCTGGTGACATATAGTCAGTAACAGTCATATGATATTCATAGCACTTTAACTTATATTAAATGAAAAATTTTAAATGTTATTTATTAGCATTAGTCACCTGTGATGCTGTCTCACTGGTGGTAGCCTGGTTAAAACCAGACCCTTGTCCTTCACTTCGCTTTGTACTAGGGTCTGGGACTTCTCCCATAGACAACGATTTCTCCGGTCGATTTTTGACCGGACCAATCAGAGAACAGAAGGCGGAGTTTTGTTAGTTTAGCCTGGCGAGGTCCAGGCTATCAGATAAATAGCTCAGAAACCACTCGGTGGATATTTTTTCTGCTACCAGTGTGTAATTATATGGCTCTAATTTACTGACTGTTGGCCTAGATGAAACATTTGAGATAAAATTCGATTTTTTATCATTTATTTTCGTAGCGCACCCGAGGCTGTTTGGAAAATGTCAAACCGAAACAATTTAAATCCAGCAGATTTGACCATTTCGTGAATTGATTTAGGAACTGTTAAGCTCAGGAACACTTCTGATATAACGTCAGCTAAGAAATATATTTTTTCTCAGCAAAGAAATAATAGTTTTTTACCTTGTTTTCATGAAAATTCCTTCGTGGCGGCAGCCATTTTAACTGACGACGTCAGTCGACGTCGTTCAAAACTCCGCCTTCTGTTCTCTGATTGGTCCGGTCAAAAATCGACCGGAGAAATCCTTGTCTATGGGAGAAATCCCAGACCCTAGTACAAAGCGAAGTGAAGGACAAGGGTCTGGTTTTAACCAGGCTACACTGGTGGAGGCTTGTTCCAGGTTCCTAGCTGCAGAGTGGGATCCTCTGCACTCTTGTGCATCAAGGACAGCTTTTTTAAGTTCAAAGTTTTTGTCTATCCATTGTGCCGTAAGACTAATCATGCTAACAGAGCTAACACGACGTCCAAATGTCTGTGATACAACTCACCCAACAAGTTGTGCTATCGGCTATTAGCTTCTCAACGTCATTGGAAATGAGATGAAAAGGACAAAAATTATTCTCATTAAAATTCTGTGTTTTGATTTATAGACATAAATAAGTAACGGTGAAAATACAAGTTTTTTGCAGCATTTACAACTTACAATTTTTTTTGCATAAATATTTACAGCTAGCCTGGTTGTAACCAGACCCTGTCCTTCACTTCGCTTCGTACTAGGGTCTGGACTTTTCCCATTGAAAAACGATTCTTGCTGGAGGCGTTGGCCTCTGCTTAGGAACAAAACCATTGGATATTTTGAACAGGGAAAGCATTCTGCTCCCTCCCCTCAGAGCCACCCCCCGTGCTCTGGTGAACTTGACTGACAACTGCTCCGCCCCCTGCTCCAGGAGTCCTGCAGCTTTTCTCTCGCTGCGCAAACTCAGTGTTTATATGTTATAAAACGTTTTAATACAATAAAATCAAACCATGGATCGCTGGTCCAGCTCACCAAAACACCAGAAAATCTGATGGGACTCGGTCAGCAACTAAAACCCGAGTTTAATTCTCGTGACAACCTGAGGCATTTCCGTGTTCATTTTACTCAGCAGGAGGGTGGAGGAGAAGGAGGACGAGGGAGCGATTACTTAACTTTTGGGGGGAAAAAAAACAAAAGAAAACTCCAGATAAGGGATTAAGAAGGGGAAATTAATAAATTTGTGTCACATATAAAACAGTTCTGCATCGCTTTGAATGAGAACATGCCGCTGCTCGCTGACTGAGCGCTGGCAGAGCCCTTTTATAGGACGCTGCGCGCTGGGACTGGTGGGGGCGTGGGTTAGGGTCCAAAACTCCACCCCTTCTGTTCTCTGATTGGTCCGAACAAAAATCTACCGGAGAAATCCTTGTGGGTGGGTGAAATCCCAGACTGTGAAGTGAAGGGAAATGAGAATTGAGCGGAGCTGTGCAGGAAGGTGAGGGCCAGGCTAATTTACAGCTATCACACCATTAGAGTAAATGATAAAACATGTTAGATGTGACTTAAATATTTACATTAGAATTCACTTACATTCCTTTCCAAGGACAACTAGACAAAGAACATATAATGTTTTCTAATCTACTAATCTAATTTTCAGCTGGTAGGTAGGCTAAATCCTAAACTACAAATAATAAAATGTTTTCACATCTAACAAACCATCTGGCACATAATTATCTAATTAATGCATGATTTTTAAAATGTTGCAAAAGTATTTTTATTACTGTCTAAAATAAACAATTTGATTAAAGTTTTTCTTCAGCATATGTGACAGGACAATTTGTCTTCTACCACCGACTTCCCACAGAAAAACAGCCATTGTTGACATGCTCACAGAAACTGGGCTCACGCTGTTAATCAGTAACTATCAGCACAGTGTGTGAAACCTGCAGGACTGTGTCTCAACACAACTGAAGTGTGCAGCGGTGCAGGACAGCTCATATAATCACAGGCTGAACAGCAGTCTTTATACAGAGTAACAACACCACAGAAACGTAAACTGGCCTTCCCGCTTGAGGGGAGTATAATCGCCTGATAAGAGAAGCCATCATTTTAGTCCAAGGACACAATGAAGAATGGATTGTTAGGAAGAACAGCTACACTGTGCACCACACACATCTATTCCCTACTGCTTTGTGACTTCTATTGAAGAAAGATGCAAGTCTGTGTGTGTGTGTGTGTGTGTGTGTGTGTGTGTGCGTGCGCGCGCGGCTGGGAGGTAGTGAGGGCGAGCTAATTAAAACGTCTGCTACAACTTTTCATCCGTGTGTTTCTGTGAAGCTCTCGAGTCCTCCAGAGACACACATGCATCCAAGATGGCTACTGGGAGACTTGGACTGAGCTAAAGGAATTCAGGGAGCCTGCACGTTCCCACCCAACACCACCACTGCCACCATCTCGCTCAGCCTCCAGCCTCTGTCCCATCCTGCTCCTTCTCTTTCACACAACAATGATGGTGGAGTGCAAACCTCTTGGCCTTCAATTCTCTGCGGTCCTGCTGATTGTAACACCACCCACCCCCACCTTTGTCAACACACAATGGGGAGAGAATCCCGTCTCCTGGCAACCAATCCCTTGGAGGAGGCTGCTGTGGTGCTTAAAAGACGGAGACGGAGCAAAGCACGAAGATAGACGGGGAGGGAGGTAAGAAGGAGGAGAAAGAGGTTAAGTGGGAGGACACAGAAAGGAAATTCATGAAAAGAGAAATTGCTTCTATTTTGACAAGCATTCATAGAAGTCAACAGCTCTGTGTACTTAAAAAAATAAAACAGCAACATTGTCAATAAAAGCACAGATTTCACTTGAAATGACTTGAACATCACACACATTCATTAAGCATATAGGCCAATCTAATGTACTGGACTTTTTCAGTGTTTCTCTTCTGGCTGTTCCTTCTTCAGGGGTCACCCTAGCAAGTCTTCCATCCTTGTACACTATATTGGTGAAAATAGACCACAATGCATTGCGGCCTGAGCTGATACAACCAGTTCATTGGAGCTAATACCAACATCCACAGCTTGGTATTGTGATTTTCAGACCCACTGAATCATTTCCTCCTCCGTCTGAGCTGTGGTTCTAAAAAATGATGAGGAAATGTGAACTGATATAAAACATTTAGATCGATGGGGGTGCACATGACGTTTTTAGGGAGCTCCTCAGGTGAGTACCAGGAGATGGTGTTTGGTATTCACCCCATATGCAGCTTTGTCTTAAGGCTGGTTTATACTTCTTGTTGCACGTCTTTTACCCCCCCGTTGAGTGAAAAAATGTTGTGCAACTTCCGTCTGCACTCCCGTTGCGATCCCCCGGTGACAGCTGTCCTATACATTGCCCCCAGTCAGCACTGCGAGACACAGAGGATGCGGCTCGGAGCGTGTGATTGGTTAAAAGTTTGTGGGCGTTTTTTGTTTGGATGTCCATATATGGTGTATGACACCGCTACACACTACCCGCTACCCTTCCAGAAGCCGGTTTTTGTTTTTGCTTTGACATGGATAGTTTTGAAGAGAAACTCGCCGAGGCGGTCCGGAGCAGGGATCCTGGCGGGACCAATCCAGTTCCTCCGTTATACGTACCTGTCTTTGCAGTGGCTGGACACATACATTAAACACCGGGGGACGACTACAAACATTACAACAGCTGACATAACGGACTCACAAATCGAGGTAATGGAGCCTATCATTATATTAAATCCGTTTGTCTTGATAAAACATGCAGTGGGAGTGCGCGTGACGTATGCAGTGGGAGGGAAGAGGGAGGGATTACTATAATGTATCCCCCATGTCTTTTCCAAGTATAAACACTCAATGCGGTCGGTGACACACACGCAATTACGTCATTGCTGGGCCGCAGCCGCACGTCTTGCATGAAGTATAAACAAAGCTTTAATAAGTGCCACCTTCCTCGCTGTCCTCCTCAATGTTACTCCCACTATCCTCTGCTTCAGCTTCCTACATGGTAGGTGATGCAGATGTACCTCCTTGTCCTTTATTTTGTAAAACCCTCTATTTCAAAGGTGGGCATCAGACCGCTTGGGCGCGCTAAAGCGCTAATCCGCTTATAGCGGACCTAGACAATTTGTCAGCGTTATAGCGGATTTACTAACTTTTATAATTCATAAGCGGATTTGCGCTATTTTTATTTAAAATGCAGTACCACTAATAACTAATTATCTATCAGTAAAAATGAAAAAAATTATTTACGGGCTTTTAAATCAACCGGACGACTGCTCACGGAGCATATCCTGTCACTGCCGGATGTGGTCCGTGAACAAAAGTGGTCCCCGCCCTAAGGCGGGGCTACAGAGAGCGCTCTCTCTATAGCAGTTAGCAGCCAGTGTGTTACTCTGCAGCCTTATTGCTTGTTTTCGAAGAGTCAGACGAAGAGTTTTTAACATGGAGGGTGAACTTATGGATGTTTCTCAGCGGCCTACGCGACGCGTCAGCGCCTCATTTGCCCTGTTCAAAATGGCGACGGCCACAGAAGCGAAGGACTTTACAAGAAAACACGGTAAAAACAATTATTTCTTTGCTGAGAAAAAATATATTTCTTAGCTGACTTTATAGCACAAGGTTTTTCTGAGCTTAACCGTTTCACGAAATGGTCAAATCTGCTGGATTAAAAAAAGTAGTTCGCCATTTGCACGTTAGCGCGTTAGCATTTAGCTTCCGCTATCTTTGCTAATACATAAGCGCTTTTGAAATTGCGGACCTAAATAAATTAATAAGCGCTTTAGAAATAGCGGAACTAATTTTCAGATTAGCGCTACCCAGCACTGCTCTATTTTATTAAATGTAGTTATGACACCCTTCACAAGTTTGTATCTGTACCTTTTTCCATTGTTCCGGTTGATGGTGTAGTGGCAGGGCTTCCGAATTGGGACCCGAAGGACGCGGGTTCGCGCCCCGGCCACTACACACCTTGGGGTGTCTATGAGTGCACACCTAATTCTCTAGCTCCCCGGGCGCTTTCTATGGCTGCTCACTGCACCACCTGGTGGTGGTTGGGTTAAATGCAGAGACGAATTTCGTCTGTGTATGGGAAACATACACAGATGACAGAAAAGGACATTATTATTATTATTATTGTATTGTTAATAAAGTTCTAGAAAAAACTGATTGGTTACATCTGCAAGGAAGGGGCGTTTACCTTCGGGACAAATTGAGGTAGTTGATTGGTCAATTACTGACACGCCTACTGGATTACCTGACAGGTTGCATCGCCGGATCAGACGTGAAAAAAAAAACATAAAAAAACGCAGCTTCGCACCGGCCCTGCGTGAAGGCGGGGCAGCCCAGGTGCAGTGGTAGCGGTGTTCTGAGTTTTAATGTTGTTAATAAAAAGGAGTTAAAAAAAAAATCAACACGGAGCGTCGGCCCTGCAGCACACACATCAGACCGGCCCACCAGGAAATCTAAACATGCAGCCCTTTAAAGATTTATTCAACAAGCTTAATGAAGCAGGCTGCATTTCAACTGTTTTGTTGTGTGGCTTGTTTTTACTACGTACTCCAACTTTTGTCTGAGTTGTTCTGAACAGAAATAAGTTTAAGGTGATCATTTATAATTTTGGTATTGACGTTTCTCGTACACAACTTATTACACAGTTGTGCAAAAAGATTCAATACAACAAGTATAACAAATAGGTGTAAGCAAATCTTATATAGGTGTTACAGAGACAGTTTATGTTAATTTAATTTTCTCAGCCTAAACCAGCAAAATTGTTGTCCTTCTCGTCACATTCAGGTGTATTTAACTTGTTAACGTTTTTCATGTGAAGCTTGATTGAATGCTCTGTGCATAATTATGACGTACTCTGTGCTCAAGTAGTGTTTGAAGTGTCAAAACATCACCCTGTCCCCCATGTCTAATGTGAGTGAGTGAACACAACCTGTGTCACTTTGGTGGTAACAAACGAGGTGTACGTTCCCTAGGATTAAAAACAACACGGCTACAGCTTTAGAGGTAAACAGAATATTCAGGGCAGAATTAGGAGCATTTTCTAGTACGGAAAGGAAGTATTCTCTGAATATCACCTCATTTAAAAGTGATATACTGTAAATGTAAATTGAAAACTCATTTTCCTTATCAGCTGACATAATCTGAGAAACTAGTATTCAGTCAAAATGAAGTAAAACATGTGACCTGGATGTCAGTCTCACAGTACTGTGCAGGCAGGAAAGATTAATTTGGTACATGAATTTTTAAGCATGGATAGAGTTTACACAGTTGTGTTTTGTCATGTATCTGACAGAGCAGCTTCAGCAGGCGGTAATCAACCCTGAAACCAGGAGATACGTTGACAAGTTTGACCTAAGCCCAGGACCCTCAGAGTCTTGGCAGGGACCATGGTAGATCACAAGCTTCTTCTCAAGTCTGGAACGCCAGCTCTTATCACCAGGAGATAAAGGCAGCTGCTATTTCAGGCTCATAAAGCAACAACACTGACAGAAAGGCTTGGCTTGGTGAGGAGGAGAATTACACTGCACTGAGATTTACTTCTATTTACCTTCTTCACGCTTTACATATCCTTAATCCACTTACATTATGCATCTGTATAACTGCACGCTCCCATGGCAGTGACAAATGCCGTTCACCGTCAGTCAATTTTATATTAGGCATGTAACGGTACAAGTGGGTGTACCGAACCGTTTCGGTACGGCACGTTCGGTTCGGTCCACCTGCGTATCGTTTCAGTTATTTTTTCACTCACTGAACGTTATAAACAGGGGAATATATGCACTGCGGAACTAAAGTTCCTATAGGCGCGTTTCAGCACGGAGCTATTATCGCGCAGCACGCGCAGCATTAGCCGTTAGCATCTCATGTGCGGTCTCCTGTTTGGGAACGTTATGGCTTTCTTGTTAAAAGACGAGTGCACATCCAAAGCTGTGTGGACGTTGTTTCACAAGACTGGATCTGCAGCAGCAATACGTCTAACGTGAATGCGCTGGAAACTACGTCATCCGAACGTGAACGAAGAAAAGCAGCTGTTGCAGAAAGACCGCTAATAGCAGCTGCATTTAAACAACTTCATCAGGTAATTCAGAGTGGTGCAGAGCAATAACACAAACTGTAGTTTTTAAATCTCTGAATCTAAGTCTGAATGTTGTTTATGCCCAGTTGATCGCGCTATGAGACATTCATCACGTCAACACTTAAGTCAAAAAGTTCAGCTCTTTATGAAAAAACTAAAACTGATATTGTCAACAAGTCCTGGAGCTGATTAAAGCCCTGCCCTGATGATGATGATGAGTGAGAGATTCAACCGTTCAAGAAGAGGTATTGTTCTTTTATTATTATTATTATTATCTAAATAATCTTTTTTATTTAAAATCATAATCTTATTAACTTTTTTTTTAACCCCTTTGTGTTTTATTTCCAGTCTAGGACAGAGGTAGCAGCTGTCTTCTTCCTCTTCAGGGAAATCCACCAGAGATCACCTACAGCTAAGAAGTGTGTGATGACTGAACTCTGAACTTTTCCAGGGACCTGTCCCACCTGAGGAGCAGGTCCAAGAAGAGGTTGTGAGTACAGTAATGAGGACAAATACAGCCACACTGCTGCTACTGGACAAAAACTTGATTAGTTAGATTGTAAACAGTCTGTTGCTGCTTATTGTTCTGGTTCTGACTGTTATTGTATTTATTAAGATTTTTATTATTGTTAATATAGTTTATTTATTGTAGAGTGCTGTTTATTTAAAATATCATCCAAATGGGTCACTTTTATTTATTACTACAATACAATACAAACGTATTTTTGGCATATTTTCAAAATAAACATTTTGTAAGTCTTTATTTTGTCTTTTTTTTTTGTACCGAAAATAAACCGAACCGAGCCCTCCTTGTAATTGAACCGAACCGAAATGTGATTTTAGCGTACCGTTACAGCCCTAGTTTATATTTAAATTTATTTCACTCCATCAGCCGAAATCTACAACCAAAAACATGACGGTGCAGTGGGAG
>JBBPBX010024319.1:11343-39773 GCA_038048925.1 Garcialebias charrua | reverse complement strand
AAAATAATGTTTTGTTTTATTTTTTGATTGTCCGGAGGACCAGACTTAGCTTTTTTAGATTTTTCTACCTGGATTATTGAGCATGCATCAGGGTATTTTGTTAAAACACTTTCCTGCATGTTAAAAATGCTTGATCAAACACATCAAAATTTAGAAATGAATGAATTTTAAATCCATTTTCCACATTTAGGAAGCAATTGTGAACACATAAATTGAGCTTTGAGCGTAGCTGTTTTATTAATGTTCATTAGTGAAACCTTGCTCAAAGGTAGGTAGTCATAAACATCATGGACATTTTTGCAGCCAGTGCTGTCTGTTTAGGATAGTGTGGTAAGAGATACTTGTAAAATGTGCCAAGCCCACAGAGGCAAATTTGTCCTTCAATTCTACATCACACTGCAAATCAATGATTTCAAGTTGCATGTCAACAGCACATCAGAAGCTCTGACTGTGAGTGGTGAGAGAAAAACTGCAAATTCTGTCTGGAGTTCGCCTTTGTGGTGCCGAGACAACTGCAGCTTCGTGCACTCGTCCCATCTTTTAAAACGTGTCAATAAAGATATATTCTATTCTTCTAAAGACCTGAAATTGTTTCTCAAACTCCCTCAACAACCCTGAAATCTTGTTTTTGTACTGTTTCACATCAGGAAGAAGGCTTGCTGCACACATGAAGACAGGGAAAATGAGCAGCTCCGGTTACTGTCTGCTACTAATTTTTCTTTAAATCACCTGTGTAGGAGTCCAACGCCTCCACAGAAGATCCCTCGTGTTCAGGACACCAAACTTGGAAGATGGGCATTCCCATTGCCTCAGGATGGTAAGTACCGGTATTGATCAGTTAGCAGTGAGACACTTGAAAAAAATTATCAACCAGCTACCTTGCTGTTGGAGAGATAACTATTTTAATCAAGAAATGTGTGTTTTTGTTTTGCTTTTTCCATCAGTGTTTCAGCGAAAAGTATTCTTCTTTACTGAGCTCCACGATTGCCTAAAACATTAAGAGGATGGAGGATTTTGCGAGAGAGGGGCGCCTCTGACTCGAAAACATTTGCTGAGCTTCAGAACAAAGTCCATCGCAGAGTGCCCAGTGAGAAATGCAACCTGAGGCTGACCTTCTGGCTTTTCCCTTTTCAGGGGTCACCACAGCGAGTCATCCTCCTCCACCTCACTCTGTCCTCTGCATCCTCTGTCCTCACTCCAACTACCTTCATGTCCTCTCTAACTGCATCCATACATCTCCTCTTCTTCTCCTCTTTGTGTGTGTGTGTGTGTGTGGGGGGGGGGTTGTTAATAAAAAAATAAAAAATAAATTTAAAGTCATGGTCAGTTTTATGTCTGATGTTTGCATTACCGTAGTATCTAAAAAAGCTAAGTCTGGTCCTCTGGACATTCAAAAAAACAAAACAAAAAAAAGCAAAAAATACTGTAGAAACGTTTCGTCTTTCGTCCGAAAGACTTCCTCAGTCTGAGGTGCTGGGTTCAGCTCAGTCTTATAAATAGACTAACAGACTGAGCTGAACCCAGCACCTCAGACTGAGGAAGTCTTTCGGACGAAAGACGAAACGTTTCTACAGTATTTTTTGCTTTTTTTTGTTTTGTTTTTTTGAATGTCCAGAGGACCAGACTTAGCTTTTTTAGATTTTTCTACCTGGATTATTGAGCATGTATCAGGGCATTACCGTAGTAGTTTTGAAGATACAAACCACTGTGTATTTACTAGACTGCTTTTGGTCCAGCTTGTGATTTGTACATCATGATGTTGGTACATAAATCAAAATTAAAGACTAATGTTGATGTAGAAAACTGGGTGATGTTAAAATGTAAAGATGTTAGAAGCCAACTATTTGTAGTGCAGATTTAAAACAAATGTAGTTATATAAAGTGCTTCACATAATAAAAATAAAAAATAAATGGAGGGTTAGGGTAAAAAAAACAACTACCGGTAACCATTGGTGTTTTACATGGTCTACCTACATGCAAAACCTGTATTTTCAGGCAGAGTATATCATATTCCCAAATATGCATGAATTTGCATAAATGAAAAATCCTTAAATATCCGACTGACATCTGCAACGACGTGATACGCCAAAGATCTGCTGGAACTCTGATGGATCGCATATCTCCAGGTACTTGACAGATAAAAATCCGTAAAAATACGACTGATATCTTCAAAGTGATACGTCAAAGATCTGCTGGATCTCTGAGAAATCGCATACTTCACAGATAAAAATCCATAAATATACGACTGACATCTTCAACGTGATACGTCAAAGATCTGCTGGATCTCTGAGAAATCGCATACTTCACAGATACTTCACAGATAAAAATCCATAAATATACGACTGACATCTTCAACGTGATACGTCAAAGATCTGCTGGATCTCTGAGAAATCGCATACTTCACAGATACTTCACAGATAAAAATCCATAAATATACGACTGACATCTTCAACGTGATACGTCAAAGATCTGCTGGATCTCTGAGAAATCGCATACTTCACAGATAAAAATCCATAAATATACGACTGACATCTTCAACGTGATACGTCAAAGATCTGCTGGATCTCTGAGAAATCGCATACTTCACAGATACTTCACAGATAAAAATCCATAAATATCCGACTGACATCTGTCACGTATACGTAAATATAAACAATCATACGTCATATATGCGGCAAGTATCCGAAGAGATGTAAGCAGTAATCCCGAGGGATAACAGAGCCACATATTTCTGGATCTGCAGCAGATAAAGTATCCGGATTTTGTGATTTTTTAAGGATCAATAAAGTTCGGATCTGTTCGCATCCGGGAATATCCGAAACTGGATTTTCCGAGGATGCGATACGGAAATTCCCGGAAATTGTCCGTATATGTGAAGGATGCGGAGATATACCACATCTGATACTCCCGTATATCTGTGGTTTTTGTGCAGTGCCAGCGAGCACCATGGTGTCACTGTGCTGCCACAGGCCAGTGTGTGTTCATGTGTGGGCTATAAGAAGGTAAAACACTGTTTCCATCCAAGTAACTGCCAGCAAGATTTATACAAGCTCTACTATGAAAATAAGCTTAACATTAATCGAAGGATTATAAATCTAGTCACCTTTTAGACAAAAAAAAATCCCCTTATGTTGTAGCCGTTTTGGTCAAATCGTTAAAGGAGCTGTATGTAACTTTTCTAACAATATATTTTTAACATATTTCTTCACTCCATCGCTACCTCCTGACATACTGATTTTAGACAAGTAATCTCTGAAAAAAACTATTGTCCCCTTGCTTCTCTAAAAGCATTTCTAAAAAGCCACAGTGACCCGCCGTTAACCAGCCAATAAAAACAGAGTTTGTAACCAGCCAATAAAAACAGAGCTTGAATTTGAATCAGCCAATAAAAACAGAGCTTGAATTTGAATTTCAGCAGAGCAAGGGGTAACAGAGCCATATATGGCTCTGAGGGGGAGGGACCAGAAACGTGTCTCTGTTCAAAATTTTCCTAAGTTCCAGCATGTTCCAGAAATTACATACTGAACCTTTAAAGTAACATTATGAGTTATTTGTTAGAGTATGTGTTATGAATGACTCCCAGCTACTACCACATTGGGTTGAAGCTCACTAGCTGTAAAATTGCAAAATTTATAGCCATTTCTGTGAGGGTGAAACGTTTCTACTAAAAAGAAATTGTCCAGATGAACTGATTGAGAATGAGCGGATTTGATACCTGGACTATTGAGAATGAACTTTCTGGTATAGCCATTTCTGTTTTATACAATCAGTTCGCTTTGGGTGGACTCCAAAAGTTAATCATTGTAGATGTACATCCAGTGACACGGTTCTGAGAGTTTCATAAATATATGTCAAGTAGTTCATGAGCTATTTTGCTAACAGACAGACAGGGCTGACCCCAACAAGTAAAGCCACAGTGTTGAGCAAAGATACAGAGCATTATTTATAACCCAGAGTTTGTGATGAGGGTGACTTTACTACTGCCACAACAAGTTTTACCTCAATGTCTGTAAAATTGACCAATTTGTGTCCAGTTTCGTGTTTTCAAGGGTCAGTTAGCTGACGCAGCCATCTTGAAGCATGTTGACGGCAAATGTCGATGAGTTGTAGAGGTACAACGAACGATAAGTATTTGAGAGATTTATTAAAATTCATCTAGTGGTGCAGGAGAAAGTTTGCTAACAAAGAGTCACACAAAGATAGTATTTCTTAGCCAGTATTTCCCCCACTATTATATAAGTGGGGTGCCCTGCCCCATCAACAGAACTGAGCGCCCTCCTTACCGACACCCCCATCCCCTTTGACAACTGTCAGTATTGATGTAGAGCAGGGTACATACAAACGCGCTAGCAAAAATGCTAGTGACGTACTGATCCGCACCCACCCCCACCCCCCACCTCCCGTCAATAAGAACCGGCAGCAACATAGCACTAAGCTAGCACGTGGGCTAACAGATGGGACTCCGCCCCATCAACAGAACCGAGTGCCCCACCTACCGAACTCCCTACATCCCCCCCATCAACAACTATCTGTATTAATGTAGGGCGGGACGTAACACAAACACACTAGCAAAAATGCTACTGATGTACTTAGCTCCACATTCCCCCGCCCCATCCATAAGAACTGGCAGCAACTACTAAGCTAGTAGGCATGCAACACAGACGTGACTCTGTTCCCCCCCCCCCTTCCCCGTCAACAAAAATAAAATAAGACGAGTCACTGCCAAGGGAACTGATCTAGGGGAAACACTGCTAACCTTATTATTGTAGATCATTGTGTTGACTTAAACTCAAGTCTTACCTTAGCCCTAATCCAAAAATGAAATTCCACCACGTTAGAACCAAGGTTTGGACCCCATAAGGACTACTGGTCCGTACAAAGTAGGTGATTATACCAGAAAAAGTCAGACAAACATAAAAACCAGGTATCTCAAACACAAGAAAACATTGTTGCCCACATTCTTATGAAAACACTCAAAACAAAAAGTACAAAGTCATTCAATTCCATCAAAAGCAACAACAACTTCACTTCCGGCTCTGGACGAAGCAGCAGCTTTTTCTCCTCGCTCCTTCCCTCCCGAGTTTTCCTCTCCCTGCTTGGCCACTTTGTCTTGTCTTGTCTGCAGTTTTTTCAGTGTTCGCTCGAACGTAAATCGAGGATGGATCTGGTTTCGTGGGCTGTCAACTCTATTGATAACAAATTTTCTACGAAGCGTTCCGGTCCTGGGGAACCGGCTTGCCCTTTGCAGTCGCATCCAGCTGGGTATATCATGGATTCCTGGGGCGAATGGAAGATGTTATGACTGGACGTGCTTTCTGTCGAAGATGTGGAGGATATATTCATAATTGGATTTATGATAGCAGGTGCTCTGTTTTTTGGCTTGTGTGAAGTTCTCTTCTTTCGGAAAATGAGGAAGACTTCCGAGGCGATCAACGCGCTGTCGAAGATCCCTTCTCAAACCGAGAGTGTGATCCGAGCTGTGACATCCATGAATCAGCTGCTTTATGAGTTGAGCCGCAAAGTGGATGCGGCCACTGAGGACCGCAGACCACCGGTTAGGTTTGGAACTCGTATGCAGCCAGGAGGGTCACATCTGGGGGGTGATGATTCATAGCTCGGGTTGGTGAAAAGCTTCCCATAATTTGGAGTGTATTGGATTCCAGACAGCCACCTGGACTCAAGGCCACAGAAAAGAACACTGTGAGCCTGCCCTGAAGATAAATCATGCTAATCTAATCAGACTCCCCGAGCAACCTAGACAGGTTGACTACAAATTCTCCGGAGTCGAAGCAACTGAAGAAATGAAAGTTCTGTTGCAACCCCCCCTTCCTCCCCCGGAGAACTTTCTGTGTCCTCTAAATCAGATAAGGCTGGCTGGTCCCGTCATCATCAGAACTCTGGCTAATCTGAACAGAGCTCATGGACTTTATCTCACTGCTTCGCCCTCATATGCAAATGTGATTTGTCTTAATCTGTTGCTTGCTGGTAGAGTTTTTTGCTGTATCATATGATGTCCTGTAATGACAAAATGTGATAGATATTTTTTGAATACCACTGATTACCCTATTGTAACCTTCCTTTTTTCCATATCTAAGATTGTTGCGGCGCGGTTTAATTACTGCTGCGGCCACGTGCACACGTCCCCATCTTAAGGACGGGTGTGCATCAATTGCGATGTTTTTGTGCTCTGGTGCAATGACGATGCCAATAAATATATATTCTATTCTATTCTATTCTAATTATCCTATAACAAGCAAAGCTAACACTAACCTCCCTTTAGCCACAAAGCTAACCTCAGAGAAGTGTAAATCATCTTTGAGATGCTACGCAAAAGAAGCTATGATCCCAACTTTTGTTACATTTTGTTTCCAACACCGAGTAAAGTACAAAAAGCGAAGACTCAGGAAGCTGAGGGAGGAAGTACTCACCAGAAAGAAAGGATCCTAAACGTGAACACAAGCTCTCCTCTCAATTCAAGAATGCATGTCTATTGTTGGGTCGCCCCTCACTTTTGAGCTAGAAGCGACAGAGCTACCTAGGGGGGGGGGGTCTGCCATGGAATGCCAAGCGTACCGAGTGCCGTGCAAACAGAATTGAACATCATTAGCCCTGAATTTGAAGTAAAGGTTTTACCACTTCAAGTCAAATTGCCTTGTTAGGTTGCCAGAGTGCGCTCGTCTCTGAATAAATGTTCACACGAGCCAAGTAACTCTACCTTCCAGATCTGATGTGCAAAAATCACACAAGCCTCACACCCCTGACAAGGAAGGTGCTAACTCACAAGGAATGCCTTCTGGTTTAAATGTACAGTATCACCTTTCCCCTGTTTGACACCTCTTTATATCACCCCTGAGCTGCCAACGCAACTCAAGCGACTCTAATCCACTTCTTACCAGCGCTGATATCCAGTTAAACACAGCAATAACAGCAGGATAAACTGACCCAGTTACAAAAACGTCTCAGCGCCAGACCATCAATACAACGTAAATATGTCTGCTGTACTCACTTCCATTCCCACAAATGTTTAAATAACAGCTGGGAGCAGACGTGGACCAGCCACGGACGACTGATACCAACAGAACCAGCTAAGCCGTTGGCTTTAAAGACAGAAATATGAGAAAATCACACATTAGCATTACGCCTGGAGGTTTGGACTGGTTCCCAAAAGTGAAGCAACTTGCTATGAAAGTCTTGTATAATCCAATCATTAGTGAAAAGGCCTACCATAAACTGTGGACGAACTTCTTTTTCTTTTGGCTTTTCCCTCTTCAGGGGTAACCCCAGTGAGTCCTCCTCCTCCATCTCACTCTGTCCTCTGCATCCTCTGTCCTCACTCCAACTACATCCATGTCCTCCCTAATTGCATCCATACATCTCCTCTTTGTCTTTTTCGTAAGAGCTGCATTTCTAACATCATTCTACCAATATAGTCAAAGTCAAGTCAAAGTCAAAGTCAACTTTATTGTCAGAACTGCAATATGTACAGGACATACACAGAATTGAAATTGCGTTTCTCTAACCACTGTTCCTCCTCTGGACATGTCTAAACCATCTCAGTCTGTCCTCTCTAACTTTATTTCCCAGTTATTCAACATGTGCTGTACCTCTGATGATCTCGTTCCTAATCTTATCCATTTTTGTCACTCCTAAGGAGAACCTCAACATCTTCATTTCTGCCACTTCCAGTTATTTCTCCTGTCTTTTTGTCAATGCCAATTTCTCCAGACCATACAACATAGCTGGTCACACAACTGTAAACTGGGGACAATGTCCTAATCGCATGTGATGTGATCCTTTCCATTTCCATTTCCAAAACAACTTCATTTTGTGTTAGCTTCACTTACCATTAGGATTCTAGCCAAACGCCAAGCTTTGTTCAAACAGAAAAAAAAAATCCATGTGCACGATGTTGCTTTGAAAACATAATTGACAAGTGTTTAAATATCGTCACCGTAGGTCAGTCTTCTGAACAGTTTTGCTGATAATTGCAGTCTCCAGTCATGCTTTTCCGTACATTCTGGTGCAAAATTCTTCTTTTCTCAGTCCTGCGGTGAGGCACCACATGGGAAACTTCTCTACTGGATGGTAAGGACACCCCTGCCTTAAGCTATGTTGTGCTTCGTCAGCCAAAGCTCTGATTAAGTCCCAGCAGCGGAGTAATGAGCGCAGCGCTGCACACAGAGACTCAGACGTGAGACTGACTCATTCAGACAAAAAAAAACAACAAAAAAAAAACATTCAGACTGTGAGACACACGGGGATCGGTGCTGAGCCTCAGTCTCAGTGGAATATCAAGCTCTGAAGCCGAGGCCTCACCGGCCCGACAGTCGCATCTCTGCAGGCTGCGGCATGAATTAGACACGAGGAGCAAAATTGCTCAACATGGCCGTACTTGGTGGCAAATCCCATCACGTGCTGAAACATGACGCAGAGACGGAGTCACACGTTCAGAAGGTCGACTCATGAGTTCATCCGAGGGGAAAAAAAAGAGAGCGCCAAGTGGGTCAGTTGACGACGCTGCACCGTCTCTCGAGAGTAGTCATCTTTTGACCCAAGTTTTGAAAACAGTAAGTAAAGTCATACATGAGTAAGTCAAAACTTCCGTTTCTGAAGTTACAAGACAAAAACAGAAAGAAGTAACTCTTGACGTGAAAGGTGACGAGCAACCATTTTATACCAGTTTTCCTGATTTTTACTTAGAGGTTTTCAATAACTGAACTACTTTAGCATATTTTATGCCATCCTAGACATTCCTATTACAAAAAATCAGCTCATTAAGGGACGGCTGTTATGACTTGTGCTTGTCTGCAGCTTTTACAGCTAATCCCCGACTTACGAGCACACAGACATACGAGGTTCCGGACTTACGAGCTCACTAACAAACAGTAAATTTGTAAAGAACATACAAAAAATACAGCACTTTTATGTGTTTTTAGATGAAAGTGTGTTAGCTAACCGTTTGTAAACAAGTTTCTGAACATGTTATTGAACGTTTGTGTTGAAAAACGAGTGTTCGTAGTAGCGCTAGCATAAATTTTCCGACTTACGACCGAAAATCCGGACTTACGAGAACACGTGTTTTGTGTTCCGACGTGCGAGATTTTCGTCTTACGAGATAGTCGTAGGAACGGAACTCGCTCGGGGACCCCCTGTATTTATTTATTTATTTATTTCAGCTGCTCCCTTCTTCAGGGGTCGCCGCAGTGAACCATCTCGCATGAAGACTTGGCAAATGTTTTTACGCTGGATGCCCTTCCTGACGCGACCACGGACCACCGAGCTACCACAGCCCTCTGTGTGGAGCAGAGAGCTACTATCTTGGGCACCTGGGGGAGCAGATTGTGGGGTTTAAGGGCCTTGCTCAAGGGGCCCAGGGTGGGGCAAATGAGAGTGAAGGCAGGTGTGGGTGCTTTATTTTTACATTTATTTATTTATTTCTATAGCGCGTTACACAACCACGGTGATGGTGACCAAAGTGCTTAACAAAAACAGTACGGTAATTAACATGACAAGTTAAAAGCAAGAAAAACACAACAAAATAAGAACCAGAAAAGTCACCACATATTTAATTACTAAAAGCCTGTTGAAATTTTAAAAAAGTCTTAAGCTTTGATTTAAAAGGGCTAAGTTCAGTAGTCTGACGTAGATCAAGCAAAAGCAGTCGAGGTGCGGCTGCAGAAAAGGCACGGTCACCCCCAGTGTTTATATTTTGTCCTTGGAATAGAGAGCAGGAGCTGTCTGACCTCAGAGACCTGGAGCGGGCGAGGAAACTTAACAACTCTGTTATATGAGGAGGAACGTGGCCATTCAGAGCTTTGAAAACAAATAATAAAAGTTTAAAATCTATTCTAAAATGGACAGGAAGCCAAAACAGGTGTAATGTGGTCCCGTCTAGGAGTGTTTGTTAAAAGGCGAGCTGCTGCATTCTGAACAAGCTGGAGGCGGCTCAGTGATGACTGAGGTACACCGACACACAGAGCGTTACAATAATCGAGCCTGCAACTGATAAAAGCATGAACAGCCTTCTCCAAGTCGCAACGGTTCAAAAAGGGGTTGACCTTTTTTAAAAGGCGTAAATAAAAAAAATCCAGACCAGACAACAGCGGCAATATGTTTGTCAAAGTGTATAGCCTTATGAAAGGTCACCCCAAGGTTTCTCACACAGTCACTGAAGTTACTATTCAAATTTCCCAGGCCAGTTGCATCTCTGTCACCAAATAAGCAGCCCAAACTGTTAAAGAACCAGATTTAGGGTCTATGCTCATTTCAAGTTAAAGACTGAAGAGGATCCACCAAATCCAATCGTCATAAAGATAAAACTCCACAATAAACGTAAGAAAACTTTTGCTCGTCGTACTCTTACAGTTGATAATATCTGACTCAGAAGTCTTTTATTTCCAAAGTGCGGCCGTGAATTTTACGCCTTAACATGTCGGGCTGTAAGAAACCGGTCCGGCTGATCTGGTGCGATCTGATCTGATATTCGATCCATCTTTCCAAGAACTACAACCAAAAGTTTTACCCACACATTTAATAAAACCTGCCCCGTGGTTCATGAGATATTTTGCTGACAGACAGACACACAAATGCCCACATGGGAAAACACATAATCTTACTAAAACAATAAAAGTCCTCTGTCAGCAAAGTCAAAGTCAAAGTCAACTTTATTGTCAGATCTGCAATATGTACTGTACAGGACATACACAGGACCGAAATTGCGTTTCTCTCAGTCCCTCGGTGCAACAGTAAACATCTAAACATTGAAACACTGAAACATATAATAATAGACATAAGCATAAAATAGTAAAACTAACACTGTCCTGAGTTTTTGCATAGTGGTATAAGAGTATGAAAATTTACACCAACTCTAAAACTAAAACATTAAACATTTAATGAACATAATAGCATATGCTTAAGCTGCATATGCTTAAGCATATGCATATGCTTAAGCTGCGACGATTTAAGCCAAACACGCAAGACTCCTACCTTACATCTCTCTCTTGTTAAATAATCCATATTTTGATATCTTTACATGTAAATGTCTGAGTCAGCATGGTTCCTGGGAGCATTCAGCTCTGATAGTGAAAAGCAGCTGAAGTGGGTTTTTGGTTTAGCCTGGTCCATCTCAGAAGGAACGGAGGCTGCTTTCTCACTTTGAACTGAATCTTGTCTTTAAGCTGGATCAAGCGAAGCTCTAGTGTTCAGCGAGGCAGCTTTTTGAATCATGTTTCAAACACACACAAAAAACACCCAAACCAAAGATGGACCAGCCTTGCTGGCTCTCATCCTGATGAACCAGATGGCCCGTCTCAGCTCAAGCCGTGAGCACTAATAGATTCCAACTCGACTGACAAATCTCCTCAAATCCTTTCCAAATCAGACTAACCCAGTTATCCAACCAGGAATTGACTCAAGTGACCTGTGGGCATAATTATCCCCAGTGAATTTGTAAGTCATCGGTTGATTAAAGTCTGTGCGTGTTGACGTTCAGCCCTACCTGAGCCTGCTCACTTCGAGCGGTCGAGTCGCCCAGCAGCGGCTCTGCTGGC
This sequence comes from Garcialebias charrua, assembly GCA_038048925.1. Lineage (NCBI taxonomy): Eukaryota > Metazoa > Chordata > Actinopteri > Cyprinodontiformes > Rivulidae > Garcialebias > Garcialebias charrua. Next base: position 28,224 of record JBBPBX010024319.1, on the reverse strand, counting down.
GGTGTGTTGATCGTGACAGATTTTTCTGAGCGACTGTCTTTGTTGCGAGATTTGTGCCGGTCCCGGCTTCGTTCCCTGGAAGACAAAAGAAACAAATAATTTAGTACCAAGAACACACAAAAATAAAGTACTGATCAGTGTGTCCCCTAGATAACTTGCCATGGCAGGGTACTGTACTAATCTTGATGGGGGGTAGGGTGGTGGGGAGGGACACACCTGACGATGTTTTCGAGCGGGGTGGGAGGTGAGGTGGGGGTTCAGTGTGAGGGAAGAGGCAGCATGAGCGCTGACTTTAGTTTTTTAGCTAGCACACCTGTATTGCGCGCCACTAGCTTAGCGCTATGTCAGTGCTGACAGGAGGGGGGAGGAGTCAGAGATACATCTGAGCTGCGCTCTGTTTTCAAGTGTGTGCGCGCATGAGGGTGTTTCAGCATGAAGGTTCAGCATGAGGGTCAGTGAAAAGGCAGTGTGAGCGTTACTAGTAGCGAGCCTGTATTGCGCGCTGCTAGCTTAGCGCTATGTCAGTGCCGAAGGGAGAGGGGAAGGAGACCGACACATCTGAGCTGCGCGTAGGGTGGGGGTTGTTTCAGCGTGAGGGTCAGTGAAGAGGCAGTGTGAGCGTTACTAGTAGCGAGCCTGTATTGCGCGCTGCTAGCTTAGCGCTATGTCAGTGCCGAAGTGAGAGGGGAAGGAGACAACACATCTGAGCTGCGCGCAGGGTGGGGGTTGTTTCAGCGTGAGGGTTCAGCACGAGGGTCAGTGAAGAGGCAGTAGCCGTGTTTCCATCAAGGTTTCTAGGTGCGCATTATGAAGCATCGCATCAGAAAAGCTAAATGGAAACGGCATAATTCGAGTTAACTTCCTCTAAGTCGCTCTAAAGTTGATACGCTCGCTTGAGGTGGTTTTTGGGGGGTCGAATCAGAGCTGATGCGCAACACGACAGATGGAAACAGATTTGCCGACTCAGTTCTGACGTAGCGAACATTCACGTCACGTGACAGATCAGCTGTTTCCGCTCCGGACAACATGTAACATCGCTAAAACTAGTTGGCATGACAGAATAAATACAACTTGCCCGATAGCAACACGTACCTGAAATATTCTCTCCATTTTGACGAGATGTGTGGCCGGGTTCTGTTTTCAACCGCTACTTCCTGTTTACTGTAGACATGCGCAGTGCTGACATCTGACGTAATGATGCTGACGTCTGACGTAATGACGCTGTGCGTGGCTTGGTAGATGCGCTACAAGCCAGCAGATGGAAACACTTCTGATCCGCATTAATTTGTATTTACATATTAGCGAGATTTCAAAAATAAGCTCATAATTCGAAATGAAAATGGATGGAAACACGGTTAGTGTGAGCGTTACTAGTAGTGAGCCTGTATTGCGCGCCACTAGCTTAGCGCTATGTCAGTGCTGACAGGAGGGGGGAGGAGTCAGAGATACGTCTGAGCTGCGCTCTGTTTTCAAGTGTGTGTGCGCATGAGGGTGTTTCAACATGAAGGTTCAGCATGAGGGTCAGTGAAGAGGCAGTGTGAGCGTTACTAGTAGCGAGCCTGTATTGCGCGCCGCTAGCTTAGGGCTATGTCCGTGCCGAAGGGAGAAGGGAAGGAGACCGACACATCTGAGCTGCGCGCAGGGTGGGGGTTGTTTCAGCATGAGGGTTCAGCATGAGGGTGAGGGAAGAGGCAGCATGAACATTGCCTTTAGCTTTTTAGCTAGCGTTCCTAAGCTTTTTAAAGTTGCAGTTGTAATATTCACAGCCTAGAATAATATTTGCAAGAAAAAAAAACGCAGAGTTATTGAAAAATTGGCCAAACATTGCAGCAACCCAGCTTGCTGGTTGCAAACACTCATTAAGTGAGACTGAAACTGAAAAGTTGCAGATTTTCCTGTAATTTTCTGGCAATTCTGAGTCGCCAACTAGACTCCAGCAGTTAAAGTCCAGTAAAATAGTAGCTTTTCCCATGAAAACTGTCTACAGTATATGACTCAGCCAGCATTGCAGCAGAATGGTGGGATGTAGTGATGAGAGACAGTTTATGGTCAGACAGTGTAGGGTAAGGGTTCCAAACAAAGTTTATGTGCAATGACCAACGTCAATGTATCCCATGTTTCAGCAAGGACAGCTTCATTTTTAAAGGTTCACAATATTGAATGTGGATGTAGGCCTGTCACAATAACAAATTTTGCTGGACGATTAGTTGTCTCAGAAATTATCGCGATAAACGATAATATTGCTTAGAGACCATTTTAAACTAATGTAACGATAATGACATAATAATGCAAGTACATCCTCTCAAAGATCAATAAACTTTAATTTCAAAAGAACATTTAACACTGGAAGTGGAACATAAAATAAACAAAACAACCAAAAACAAAAATAAAATGGACTCTCAGTCTCCGTTAACAAAAAATGCACTTGAATAAAAACTAAATACAACAACAACAAAAAAAAGTGGAAATAAAAACTACATTCAACTAAACAGTAAAGATTATGAAGTCTGTAATCTAACGGCACACCGGTTGTTGTTGTACCGTAGTTTATTTCCCAGCTGGGAAAACTGATTTGGATGTGTGTGATTTTGGTGCAGGTTGGTTGTATTGCTGCTCTTAGTTGCTACCATTTTATGACAAATGTGACACATCGAAAGATTCAGCGGTTCGCTTCGGTCATTTGGTTTTAATCTGAAGTGCTACCACACTGCTGCTGTTGCGTTAAGACTTCAAAATCAATTACATTTCAGTTTTTTCCCCAATATCAAATAGCATTTCCTTAGCTTGCTAACTCCCCACGGGGCTCTAATGGTGCAGAGGTACAAGACGATGTGTCTTGGCTGGCTACCTGATGTGATAGTTCACTCCCCACTTACGGTATGAAATGAGAAAGGGAGGGGTCAGCGAAGAGCACCAGAGTTGAGCCTTTTGTCATCCAGTGTCTTCAGTAGAAAGAGAGACACAAAGAAACAATAAAGCCGATAAATGAAAATTAGGTTGATAATTTTCATTTATCGTGAGATTAACTGATTTATTGTTTATCGCGACAGGCCTATGTGAATGGCTTGATTGCTGATTTAAGTAGGGATGCATGGTGTTATTGGCATGGTATCGGTATTGGCCGATATTAATGTTAAATTTCAATATCGGACATCGGCTATACCATTAAAATAACTTGCCGATATAAAAGGAGCCGTTTTTGCTTGCAGCGTCAGCGCCAATGCGATGACATCACGTGCGTCATACTCGAATTCAAAATGTCGGCTGTGTGGAAGTTTTATTTTTTGTTGGTGAGGATGTCGGATTCCGAAGATTTATGGACTACGTTGAACCTCGCTACATAGTCCGCAGTCTGAGATATTTTACCGACGTAACGTTACCAGACTTACAAGCCGTAATTTCCGACGTCCTTGAGATGCTAATAGCTGATAGCACAACTTGTTTGGCGAGTTTTACCTCAGATATTTGGACGTCGTGTTAGCCCCGTTAACATGATTAGTCTTACGGCACAATGGATAGACAAAAACTTTGAACTTAAAAAGGGTGTCTTTCACGCACAAGAGTGCAAAGGATCCCACACTGCAGCTAGGAACCTGGAACAAGCCTCAACAAGTGAGACAGCATTGTAGGTGACTAATACTAATAAATAACATTTAACACTTTTCACTTAATATGTCAAAGTGCTATTCATATCATATATGGTAAATGGAGCTTATTTATATAGCACTTTCCAGACCCCTATGAGGGGCCCCAAAGCGCTTTACAATACCAACCATCCACCCATTCATACACACATTCATACACCGGTAGCGGCAGACTGCCATGCAAGGCGCTTTCCAGCAACTCGGGGTTAAGTGTCTTGCCCAAGGACACAACGACACATGGTGTGGGGAACCGGGATTCTAACTGCCAACCTTCCGATCGGGGGACGACTGCCATTACCACGACGCCACGGCCGCCCTATGGCTGTTAATGAATATATGTCACCAGCTCTTACAGCTGTTATAAATTTTTGGTAGCAAATAAGCCTAAATAAGAGGACTATGTTCTGACAAAGGAACGTATATAAAATATCGGTATCAGTTATCGGCATATCGGCTATCGGCTAAAAATCCAATATTGTGCATCCCTTGATTTAAGAGTGGCAAAAAGCGGCCTGATAAATGGCTCAATTTGGAGATTTCTAAAGTTCATGCCGAGCCACTTTAAATCCCACATGAACTCTGGCCGACACAGACTTCCCCACAGCGTTCATGTGAGCGCAACATATGAGCTCTATTAGCCGGCCATTAGGGCCCTAATCCTGCATGGAGCGTGAACGGCAGGTAACCCTCAACCTCCAACCAACATCCCTGCCGCCACATGGCGCAATTCCAACTCAGCAGTTCCATTACCAGAGAAAAGCTCAGCTAATCCCTCAGCTGTTTCCTTCCCCCTCCGGCTCAAATCTAAAGAATATTGTTACAGCAGAACACATAGCTAAAAGCCGGGAGTGCAACTTTAATTATTACAGTCTGAGAGTAAATGAAATACAGTAAAATCTTGCCAGTGATCAATAGGATCAGCTGTCTGTAAATAACCTTAAATGAAAGATTCAAAATGAGTGATGAGGACTATTCCCACACAATTCCAAACCTTGGAGGAAATCCTGTCTGCAGGGGTAATGGAGGAAACGCTGTGATTGACAGCCGTGGAAATATAACAGTCAGCCAGAACTGCTGGATCTGACTGCAGGGTGTTAACCAGCCTGCTTTCCATCTCTATTCTTGTACTTCCTTTTAAATGAGGACTTGATTTCCTACAGAAAATCTCACACTATTGTTCCAGTGCACAGAAAGAAACTACAGCCTGCAGCTGCCTCTTTTACAAACAGTCTGACGTATTCTTATCTAATAAATCGAGGTGATTAGGAGCTTGATGGAAGCCTTTAAACGTGTTACCACTGTTATTACTTTAAAAAATACTACCACAGTCCTAATCACTGTAGGGACGGTTATTCCAACAGGAGGGAGCATCAGTCAAACGCTGGCACTGATTGTGGTTATTAATTGTCACTGTGGAGAAGGCAACAGAGCAGCAGAGCTCACCGAGCTGTGATCGTACTTCTAAGTCTTTTTCCAAATCACCCGTAGCTTTGGATGGAAGGTGAGAAAAAAGTAGCAGCTACAAAGAATCAAAAGCAGGTTGTACTTTAAAAATAAAAGTGAAAATGGGCATTTGATATAAAAGTTGGAGTCCGTTAGTATCGCAACTTCAAAAAACTAATGAAAACAAAATTATGAAGGGTGCTAATGTAACTTACAGCATAACTTTGCTGTTGAAATTCAAGTTCAAGAATCTTTATTGTCCCCAAGGGGCAATTTGTTTCAGTCAGTAGGCACACAAAACAACAATACCAGATAAGACATTAAAACATAAATAACAATACAGAAATCATCATTGTTCGTTGAGAAGCCTGATCGCTACAAGGATGAATGAGTCTTTCAGTCTGTTCGTTCTACATCCAGGCAGCAGATACCTGCGTCCAGATGGAAGCAACCTGAACTCACCATGGATTGGATGATGAAAACTACTGTTGTAGATCTGACCAACTGGACTCTCAACACAATCGACAAAATCTTTCACCAAAAGCGACAGGGTCCTGGAGAGCCCTCATGTCCCGCTGAGAATCTCAGGAGGACTCCGAAGACATATACAATCAAATTTATGATAACAGATTTCTTGCTTTTTGGAAATCGGCTCGTTTCTGGTCGATCGACATACAAAGAAGACAGCTGCAGCTAATTTGGCCCTCGTCAAGCTGCCTGCTTGTTTGGTTTGTGCTTTGAGGACTCAAAATCAGCTGATTTATGAGCTAAACCGTAAGATGGAAGTGATTTGTGAGAATCGCAGGCCACCTGCGGCTTTGGAACTCTCCAGCATGAAAACAACCATGGAGGGGCTCGTAAGCACTGACCAGTAGAATGCACCCAAACCTGGCCATTTTGGATCTTGAAAGTACCAGTAAGACTAAAGGCTGATAAGAAAAATAGTATGCCTGAAAAAAAAAATCAATAATTGTGGCTTATCTGAATTTGACTCCCCTGGTTGGCCTCGAAAACAGGCCGACTTATCAATTTCTCTTGGGGAATGTGTAAACTAAGGAAAAGTTTTGTCTATCGCAACCCCCCCACCCCCCGAACTTCTGTGGAGGTTTATCAGAACTGTGCCGGCTGACCAACATAGACAATGGTCTATCTGGAAGCTCTTCATGGACTGCTTTGTCAAATGCATATGTAACATGTTCATAAATGTGCTTGCTGGCAGAGTTTTTTGATGTCTTAAATCGTGTCCTGATAGGACAAGGTGTGAAGAGATCTTTTTAGTAATGCCACTATCCTCTCCTCGTGGCTTTGTCCCTTTTTCTATCTAAAAAATGTATTCTGAAAAGGATAAGAGGCCACACTCTCAAGGAGAAGCAGCTGCGTGCACTATGCCCATCTTTCAGACGGCTGTGCAGACATATTCTCACTGTATCTCAGTACAATGATAATAAAGCTTATTTTGATTCTGATTCTGAACAGGATCTGCCAGAATAAGCCTGACCTTGTTTGCGTAGGTCAGTGAGGTCAGTGAGGTTCTATGGGCTATGTTTTTCATTCAGCTACTCCCTTCTGCAGGAGTTGCAACAGCGAGTGAACTCGCATGAAAGATTTGGCGATTGTTTTATGACTAACGACCGTCCTGATGCAACCTGGACTTGAACCTGCAACGGACTCTAAAGAGGGTTGGGTTTCCTGATTTGGTTCACCAAACTGCCATTGATTTCTACTGTTATTTTTTGGGGGATTGTTGGTGCAGTTTTCTATTAAAATTTAGTTTACTTTGCACAAAGTACTGTTAAGTCAATGATTCAGATCTGTTTGATAAGAGTTTCCGGTGACAACAAGATTGTAAATTATTTTTTTACATATTGTAATTACCGGTAGCTCTACAGCTCTCAGAGTGTAACTCTGAACAGACTGACAAGCTAATGGCTAGTCCGAGCAAAGTCAGGGCCCAAGTGTCACTTCTAGCAATGTAAAAGTTCATAAAATAGTGTTGTTTATTTTCCCATTTTGCTTTAAGTACGGTACATGTCATAGATTGTATCATCTTAGAATTAGGCCCATCACAATAACAAATTTAGCTAGGGGATTGTCTCAGAAATTATTGCGATAAACAATAATACTGTTTGAAATTTGACAATAATTAGTAATTATTGTCAAATTTAAAAAGAAATGTCGGTTAATTTGTTTTGAGTGTATTAGTACATTTTTTGACCACTGGATAGCAGTATAAGACTGAAGCGAAGGATGGATAGTGAGGGAGCGAGCAGCGTGTTTCTTTAAGGAAAATGGAGGGGGGGGGGCCCTTGATGTGACATGGGCTGTCTCTCTTCGGTTCTCAAAGTGGCGGACGCTCAGTGTGGTTTGAGCTCTTTAGCATAGCATTTTTCATACAAAGCTTTTAATAAAAATCAGTAAACAAGTTCTCAGCTTCTTTTTGCAGAGAAAAACAACTTTTTACACAAACGCACGGATTTCAAGCGTGAATTTTTAAGCTTTGACAAGACGGGAAGTTTTTTCCCCCGAGGTCGGCCAGTTAGCTTAGCTCGTAGCTTAGCTTCTCAGCTTAGCTGCTTTTAACGATCCAAAAAACACGATTTTGGACGGTTAAAATGGATTTTAAAGAGAAAAGAGAAAAGAGAAAGGGAGGGAGCAGTAAAGAGCACCTGAGTTTAGCCTTTTGTCATCCAGTGTCTTCGGTAGAAAGAGAGAGACACGAAGAAATTATAAAGCCGATAAATGAAAATGAGGTTGATAATTTTCATTCATCATGCGGTCAATTGATTGATTATTTATCGCAACAGGCCTACTTAAAACAAAAAACAACAACAGAAAACTAAATGACAATTAACAAGACCTTAGCTTTAAAGTTGAGGCCTTCACCTGCTCCGCCCCTCACCTCTGGAACGCTCTACCGCCAGACCTTCGAAACACCACCTCCCTTCCTCTGTTCAAGACAGCCCTGAAAACACATCTCTTTAGACTCGCTTATCATTAACTTTACTAAATGTATTTTATATTATTTTGTATTTTATATTCTTTATTTATTCTATATTTCAATTAGTTCCTACTGATGTTTCAACTATGTTTGTTTTGTTTCTTGCTGTGAAGTGTCCTTGGGTGTCCTGAAAGGCGCTTTTAAATAAAATGATTATTATTATTATTGTGTATCATTTTGACCCAAGGGCAGCAAGAGGGTTACATCCATACAAAGGTATACAAAATACTGTTGGCGATTCTATGAAAAGAACAAAGTTCTGAAAAGGGTTTCGTATGAATAATAAATAACTAAATTGATCTTTTTGGGTAAGTTGACAAACGAGGAAGGTGCAGTTTTCATTGCAGCTACCATCGACTAAAAATAATGAAAAAGAAAATAAATAACTCGAGAACTCAGAGGTTGCAGTGGGATGGCACGGCTGGCTCACAGGCTGGTTCCAGTAAAGGTTTTAAGTCCCGCACCCTCCACATAAACTAACATGACCTTATGTAACCCCATGATTATGTGAAGGGGAAGTGGGTGGGACTTTAAGGTCCATATCCCTTGTGCACAGACTCTGGTTCCAAAAATAGAATATAAATAAGATCCCATGGCTTCGATTCTCAACACTGTGAGGCAGGCATGTACTGTAATGTTCACTTGATGTTTTAATTTTTTTTTACAGTCAGTATCCACGGCTTCCAGGATAACAAGTAGAGCACAACTGGTGTGTATGTTTAACTCATCAGTTACATCAATGAGTGCTCGATTACAAAAATATTTGATAGCTAAAGCCTGACTTGATTAGCGTTCGCCTTTACAGCCGTACCTCAGAACCACGGTGTGGTTTTTCCATCCTCACACAGCAAGCTAATATGATGATCAAACTGTGGAAACACACACCTCCTCCCCCCGTTCCCACATCCCCTTCCTGCCTCATTAGCATGCAGCCGGCTGGTTGGTATTCCAACAGTGTGCTGGGCTATGATTTGATTAATAGAATCTGACTTCCTGTGTGGATGTCTGAAATGGGTATGGCGTTCTGGAACAAGTACAATGGAACAAGGAGGAGGATCTCTGTGCGGGCAGAACAACCTGGCAAGCTGAAACAGAGCCCTGACAGTTCAGACCTTCGAAGTACCTTTTCCTGCCAACATCTGAAGTCGACAGTGATCACAATCTCCACCTGACACAGAAAAAGCAATAGATAGAAAGATATGAAAGAAATACAGCCAACTCTGGGGCCCCTGCTGTTTTCCCTCTACATGCTGCCTTTAGGTCAAATTATCAATCAGTTCAACATTTCTTTTCACTGCTATGCCGACGACACACAGCTTTACATCAGGACTGGAACATCATCATCATCCCTATCTCCGTCTTCACTCACTGTTCTCTCTGCCTGCCTGGAGGAAATAAAGGCATGGATGAATCAGAATTTTCTTCAATTAAACTGCTCGAAGACTGAGGCCATATTGATTGGCACCCCTCACCAGATACAAACATCAACTTTAACAACAATCTCCTTCTCTGGTCAAGACATCCCCCTCTCCACCTCTGTTACAAATCTTGGAATAAAAATGGACTCTCATCTTACATTTGAAAATCACATTAAGCATCTGTTTAAAACCTGCTTCTTCCATCTTCGAAACATCTCCAGACTTCGCCCATCTCTGACTTTTCCTGATGCTGAGAAACTCGTCCATGCCTTTGTCTCCTCCAGGCTCGACTACTGCAACTCCCTGTTTATTGGTATCCCTGGCAAAAACCTTCAGAAACTTCAATACATTCAAAACAGTGCAGCAAGGATTCTGTTGAGAGTTCGTAAATTTGAACATATTACACCCATTCTCCATAACCTCCATTGGCTTCCTGTCACCTACAGAATTCAATACAAAACTGCTCTCATTACCCATCAATGCTTGCACGGCACTTCACCTGACTATCTAAAGGACATTCTTGCACCATATTCATCCACCCGGTCTCTACGATCACAGAACAGTAATTTCCTTTATATTCCTCGGACCAAATTGAGGACCATGGGAGACCGAGCATTCTGTGTGGCTGCCCCCCGCCTGTGGAACTCCCTCCCTGATGACCTGAGAGCTCCACAGTCACTGGTTGACTTTAAAAGCAGCATAAAGACCTTTCTTTTTAAGCAAGCCTATTCTGCCTCCACATGATTTTATCTTTGATCTTAGCTGATATCATTATTGATTTTACTTGATTTTATTGATTTTACTTGTTTTATTTTATTTATTTTTTAAGCAAGCCTAATCTGCATCCACATGATTTTATCTTGATCTTAGTCGATATTATTATTGATTTTATTTGATTTTATCACTTGTTTTATTTTGATCTTTGCTTTATTACAATTTGTAGCACTTTGAGATTTTTATTAATGAAAAGTGCATTATAAATGGAATTCATTATTATTATTATTATTAACTGAAGTAGCACGCCAGATTATCTGTGGGCCAATTTGTCCTCTTATTGGCTGGAACAGTATTCCAGACACCTGTGTGACCCAGAACTTACACAGGTATCTGAGCCAGAGCACTGATAGAAACCAAGTAAAAATAAAGCTACTACAAAACAGTTAAGACATCAAGTACTTTGTCAGTGATACAACTATGTTAAATAAAGCTTTCTCCATCTCCTCATGATGAGATAAATATTTAAGAGTACCGCATACGGCACATCATTCGCCTGTTGACAAACTATTATACAGCAATTTCTAACAGTGGTTCCAAATTCTAGTCCTTGAGGAACACCATCCTGCATGTTTAAGTCGTTTCCCTGCTTTGACACACCTGATTTGAATAAATGGGTGATTTACAGGCTTCTACAGAACTTGACGAAGTCATTAAATCAGTGAATCAGGTGTGCTTGAGCAGAGAAACAACTAAAATATGCAAGATGGTGTTCCTCATGGATCAGGGCTGGGAAATACTGATCTATAACAATGGCCCAGCCAAGGAAAGACCTGGTATAACATTTGACCTTGAAGCAGGGGTGATGAAAATTATACATGACGATGACACTCCATCTAGTGATGATGCTGTGTATCAAGTTTTGTTCAATTAACTGAAGCGAATCAGAAGTTATGGGCGGGACAAAAGAAAGATTATGGATATACGGATGTAAGGCTATACCATAATAACAATGCTGACTAGGAGCCAAGATGGTCTAGTGGCAGGGCTTTTGACTTGGAACCGAAGGACGCGGGTTCGCGTCCCGGCCACTACCCACCTTGGGGTGTCTATGAGTGCACACCTATTTCTCCAGCTCCCCGGGCGCTTTCGGGCTGCTCACTGCACCACCTGGTAGGTGGTTGGGTTAAATGCAGAGACGAATTTCGTCTGTGTATGGGAAACATACGCAGATGACAGGAAAAGACATTATTATTATTATTATTAATTGCTTTGACTGATGCATAAAAAGCATTAAAAAAAATGTTTTTTTATTTTTATTTATGGTAAAATATCTGAATGATGCAATCACATTTTTTACCTATACAGTACAATATATGTATCCACAAATTTATTGAAAACAAAAATAAATAAGCACAATTTATACATGTACAAAACAACTGATCAATGTGAGTCTTTAGAAAGAACAAGGTCTCATGCAGGAACATTTTACTTGGTGAATTAGGTCCATTAAAATAACTTGATTTATTAAAACTTGGTAGGTCAAGACCAGGTCAACACATTAGTCAGATATTTGTTTGTCCAATCAACACCAATACAACACCTCTAAGTAGGGGTGGGCCATATCGTCTCGTTTACGATAATACCGGTGGATTTTTTGACACCGGTGAAAAAAATTATATCGCGGCATCCTATGATGACGTCATTTGACTGCGTCACTTTGCGATAACGGTGGTTTTGTGGAGGAACGCGGACCGCGTGAAGCAGCAGACAGCAGCCGGTGTTCCGTGGAGACTGCCTTCATGTGGAGATGCCCTACATTTTGTTAATACGCATGCGCGCGCACACCGCGAGGAGGAGGAACGAGCTAGCATTAGCCTCATAGTTGCATCTCGTAGCTTCACCGGGCAGCCGGCTTTGTGCGATCAGAGGTCCCTGGAGCTCGCCTCGATGTCGGACTGGAAGCCGAAGACATCGGGGGACAACGAGCTAACTTGGAATAATAAAGCCGACAACCTTTTAGGAGGTGCGTGCAGCTAAACCGGACTGCCCGGAGCTGCGGGTTCGGGGGCTAAATGCTAACAGCTGAAGGCGGCGGCGCGCACAGACTGCGGCGTCGGTAAGTTATTAAAACTTTTTCTGTCTCCAACTGTATGAAGTTAGGATACTAACAGTCCTTCCTGTAAAGGGTTTAAACTGCGTGGTGCTACAGAAAGCTGCGAAGCTCAGACGTAACGCAGCGGTGCTAACAACTGGAGCTAACAGCTGGAGCTAACAGCTGGAGCTAACAGGCAAACTGATGACAGAAGCTGCCGCTTAAAGTAAGAAATTATTATTTTTATTTACTGTATGCTCTTTTAAAATGTGTTAAAGTGTTAGAATAGTCATTACCGCACACCTCAGTGGCGGCTGGTGCGGTATATATATTTTTGCTTGTTAAATATGAATATATTTTTTTGTATTCTGGTGACTGTTTATGAAAAGTCATTTTGAAATTACACATTTGTTTGGTTGATTCAATAAAAGGAGAAAATGTGAAATATCATCTGATATCGTTATCGGGGTATTTCAAAAAATATATCGCGATATCATTTTTTGGTAATATCGCCCACCCCTACCTCTAAGTGCTTCTGGCAAACAAGAGTCATCATGAAAACCAAGGAACTCTCCGTACGGGCCAAATACAAAGTGGTAGAGATGTCCAGATCAGGGTTGGGTTATAAAGAAATACCCGAAACCCTGAACATCCCACGAAACACCATTAAATCAATTTTTTAAAAATGGAAAAATAGTGTCCTCCAAAACCCATGGAGTGGGTAAGGACGGTATTATTCAGAGAAACAACCAGGAGGCCAAAGATAACCCTGATGGAGTTGAGTAGCTCTTCTGTTGAGATGGAAGGACCTGCCCAGAGAAACCCTACACAGAGCATCATGGGAAAGTGGCAGAAAAAAAAACTGCATTAAGAAAAGAAAAAAAAATACTGGGCTGCTGAGAATCAGATGGGAGTAAAACTAAACCTGTTGACTTAAGGGCGAGATACACTCGAGCGTTCTCACGATACGCCTATACGCAGCGTACGTACGTCAAGGCAAAAGCGTAGCCCCGCGTAGCCCCTCAGGGCATGTACGCGCAAAGCTTTTTTTTTACGTCCGCGTGCGCGATGCGCGGTGTCTGACCATAAACTTCCCCGGCGCCGGACTGTTTTGTATGTTACACAAATGAAATAAATTCCCCTTCTTTATCGCTGATCGGGCCTTTTCTTTTGTTTTTTGCCTAAAGTCAAGTAATCACTTCTTCCTCCGTTCACTCGATGAATGAAATGAATGAATAGGCTATATGCCACGGGTAGTGGTGACGTACTTCCGTTAAAATGTGGGCTCTACGTTGCACTTCCGGTTCTGGTCGACAGCAGTTGTTGTTAGCGGTAGCTTCTAGAACTAGACCATGTAAAAGACACAAAAGGTAAATTATCTGCGAGCTACTGGTACAACAAGAGAGATTTGTTGTGTGCCGTTGTGTCCAGTGAATAGCAGGTACAATAGAGCGCTTAGTTTTTTATATTTTAATGCCAGAGTTCGTGGCTAACCGAGTTAGCCTTAAAGCTAACACTCGGTTGTAGCTGGCGTTTTAAACCTCAGAATATTCAAGAGCCAGCATCAAACAGTGGTTAAAAATGAGCTGTACCTGCATTGTTCCAGTGGAATAATTCTCCCTTCCATGACCGGGGCTTTGGGAGAAGCAGCAAAGAGGACAGCGAGGAGGAGAACACAGCTGCAGCTCAGTAAGAAACATGAATATGACTCGACTCCACATCCTGCACTTGTAGATTTAATGTTGGAGTCATGATGAGTGATTTAATAAAAGTTTGTAACTACATACTTTTAAAATAATATTCAGATTTTAACAGTTTTCTAATCTGTAAATATGTTTGTAAACTCCTAGTAACTTCAGGGCTGTTACACCTCTGAAATATTCTCTGCAGTTTCCTTTAATATGAAACCAGAACTGTTTCACTTCAATTAAACTTTTATTTCCTGAGATGTAATTATTTATTTTAAAGCATAACTCTCATAAAGAGTTCTCTGTTTGGTTTTTTACGTTATGAAGGTAAATATGAACACTTTTTTGTTTTTTCAGGTTTGCATCATCTGACCTCCTGGTGTGTTTCTGACCCATGACTGCGCTGCTCTGCCATCCATGGTCGGTGTTCACCAAGAATGAGATGAGAGGAACTCCCCATCAAGTTCAAGTTGTGTTTATTTGTCATATACAGGTTAACACAGAGTTAACAGTACAATGAAGTGCTCAGGATGAGAAGAGCAGATTTGACTTGCTAAAAATCAAACTATACTAAAAGCATGCAAAGTGAAAAAGTAATTATAATATTCACAAAGTCCTGAAGAGAGACAGTAAACATGGTTGGATATACAGTAATGATGCAGCAGGATGAATTTGAATGAACTACTGTAAGTATTTCAAACTAGTAATACAGTACAAGCTAACATGCACATAGTTATATATATATACAGTATATATATATACACTACACATAATCAACATTACACAGGTTGTGTGACAGGTTATTGCACAAGTAGTGACATTGAGATTGAATTATTAGTTATTACCAGTTGTTCAGTGTTATTTATTGATTATTTATCCACACCACCCCGTCAACCAATATCCTGCAGCCCGTTGAGTTCTTCCTGTTCTTAAATGACCTTGACCTTGGATGAAAGCAACGGGACCTTGCTGACCGGTACGGTGTCCATCAGTCCACGGTCAGGGCCAGGCGGATTATCACTGCAACTTTTTATTGACAGTACTCGGCTCAATTAGGACCCGATACCTGAAGAGCAGATGCATAAAAATCTACCTGCATACTTCAGGACTACTGTACCCTGACACTACAGTCACACTACTTACTACTTGTAAGAAAATAAAATGTTCAAAACATTCTGACTTTGTCTTCTTATTATCACCCAAAAAAATGTGTATGTTGATTTAAGACAGGCTTAGAGTTCAGTTTTATTTTAGCCAGTTTATTAAAAACAAATTTGATGATGATGTTACATTACTGTAGAAAACATATGAGGCACAAGATTTAAACAGTTTATAGCATTACAGCTTCTGACTTTAAGTCACAGCTTCCTCGACAGCTAATGGAGATTTAAAAACATTAATCAGTCAGACAAAGGTAAGTGATGAAGCAGCTCTTCTGTTCAACCATCCACATGGATCACATGTCCTTCGTCATCAGTGGAGCAACTTGTTTGTATTTGGTGTTTGTATCCGATCTCAGCTCACAAACATCCAGGCTGGACCAGCTGGCTCCCTCCTCATCATCACTACGGTGTCCTGTACAGTGAAAGAAAACATCTCTTATTAAGAGCTGCTATAAACAGTGAGATTCACAAAACCATATAGCAGACATGTGTTGAATATAAAGAGTTTATATTGTCTGATATTTAACTTCAACTCAAGTTTTGTACACAAACTTGAATTAAAATAATTAAATTAAAATAACTTTTGTTTCTAAATCTGCTCTAAATCTCCTGCCTCCTTGTTTGAAACTGAACTGTCAGGTGGCTTTGACTCAAACAGTGGGGCTTCTGGCTGCTCCTCATGGACTGTAAACACTCAGCCCTGACTTCTCCTGCCTCCTTGTTTGAAACTAAACATTTGTGTTAAATCAGAAATGTACAGACAAAACACGTTTACTCAACAATTTAGCAAGGTTAACTATGTTAGCTGTGTTAGCCTACATGATGCAGTTTGGTGAACTGAAAACAAATACAGACTTACCTTCAGAGTTATTTATGTAGTTGGACACATAAAGCTTAAATCCTTTGTCTTTCTTAGATGTGCGCTTTAGACAAAGGTCTGAATAATTCTGTACACATTGACTGTCGGAAAGTCCTGCAGAGATTGTGTAAAGATCGTCATTCTGTGGCTGTGAACCGGAAGTGCGCCCTCTGGCCCATGAATGCGGAAGTGCTAGAAAGGAAGTCCGTGGCATATAGCCTATTTTTGGCTGAGATATGACCGTTTTCATTCATTCTAACTGAAAAAATAAAAATGTGGAAAAAATGGAACAGTAACATTTTCAGCCATTAAAAGGCAGCAGAGTACGGTAGTAGTGACAGTAAGGCATGCTGTTGTATCGTGTAATAGGTAATAGTGGGTATAAT
This sequence comes from Garcialebias charrua, assembly GCA_038048925.1. Lineage (NCBI taxonomy): Eukaryota > Metazoa > Chordata > Actinopteri > Cyprinodontiformes > Rivulidae > Garcialebias > Garcialebias charrua. The sequence continues at coordinate 11,816 of JBBPBX010024319.1, read as the reverse complement.
GACAAATTCAAAAACAACTGGACTTTATTTATTATACTTTACTTTATACTATATATATTTTTTCTTGACCTTTTTTTATTATACTTTACTTTATACTATATATTTTTTTTCTTGACCTTTTTTGAATTTACCATGTCCTGGATGACTGAGAATCTTCACCAGCTATTAATAACAAAATCGGTCTGCCATAGCACCGCACTTTAGTTCTGCTCGGCGATTGGAGGAAGTGAAACCAGTTGCACCGCCCTGGCAAAATACAGCTACAGTATTTTGACCATTAAAGTGTATTTATTAAGCAAACGTTCAACTGAGACTCACCTTTGCTATAATTTTGAGCAAACAAACAATTGTTTTTAAGTGTTAATCTTGTTAACTTCTTGTTAACGTCCTCCCGTGCACGCTCCTGTGGCTGCCATATGGCAGCCCATCGGGTTTTGGCACAACGCCGGTCCACATTTCCGGGTTGTCAGTGG